>NW_023611185.1:0-103937 GCF_013339725.1 Rhipicephalus microplus
CGGGTGGTGGAAACTCACAACTTGGCACTAGGGACACTTCCGCACGGCAACAATCGATGATAGCTTCATGACCTGATAAGAAATCCCAACCCAGGATGAGGTCATGAGAGCAAGATGGTAGTACAAAGAATTGGACGATGTACAAAACGTCTTGGATGACGACGCGCGCCGTACACACAGACGAGGGCTGAATGCGTTGCGCGCTAGCCGTGGACAGCACGATGCCACAGAGAGATGTGGTCACTTTCTTCAGTTTGCGACAAATTTTGCGTTCATCACAGAAACGGCGGCCCCAGTATCAATTAACGCTTGTGTGGCGACTCCCTCAACATTGACATCAACAACATTTCGCGGCGAAAATGGAGGCCTTGATAATTGCGCAGAAGTTGACGTTCTTGCCTCTGGAACTGCACTGATTAGTTTCCCTCCTCAGGAGGGGTCTACGACGCATAGGAGATGGCGATCGGCGACGAGGAGATGGGAAACGAGAAGTCGATAGGCGACGATCCGAGTCAGAGTGCCTCTGTTCGTATGCAGACGTGGTGGCCTGCTGCGACGCATAGGTAGGAGTTCCAAAGGAGGCATACGCAGGTGTGGGACGGCGGCGGCAGTAGCTTTCAATGTGGCCAGCGATGCCACACGCGAAGCAGATAGGACGGTTGTCATGGGTGCGCCACTCATTAGATGGACGGAAAAAGCGAGGTGAGGACCTGTAAACCGGAGGCGCTGCCGGAGGAGGTGGAGCCGATAAGGATACTGGATGCGGTGGGGGTCGCGCAACCACAGCTGCGTAGCTGAGAGGTGAAGATGGTGCAGGTGGTGTGTAGCTGACAGCTGAGAGATTAGATGCTGCTGAAGTGCATGCGTAAGGGGCCTGCACTGTAGGTGTTGCATCGCAAATTTCAGTGCGTATGGCCTGCTGCAGTGTTGAAGGCAGACTTGCGGTGGGCGCGTCGCTATGCGGCAGCAGGGAGAGCTGTTGGGCGACTTCCTCCCTGATGAAGTCTTTGATCTGGTTGGACAGACTTTCTTGGCGAACGTTGACATTTGCGAGTGCGACAGCCGAGATCGAATCTGTGGTGAGACACTCTGTCGGGGCGATGGAACGCTGACGGCGTAATTCATCGAAGCTCTGGCACAGGCTTACGAGGATTGCCACCGAGGTCGGGCTTTTCGCTAGCAACATCTGGAATGCGCCATTCTCAATACCCTTGAGAATCTGCCGAATTTTCTCTTCTTCGGGCATAGATAGGTTAACACGCCTGCAGAGGTCGAGCACATCCTCAATGTAACTCGTAAACGTTTCGCCAGGCTGCTGGGCTCTGTGGCGCAGACGCTGGTCAGCGCGGAGCTTGCGGTCCTCTGGTCGGCCGAACGCTTCTGTTACGAGGATCTTAAAGGAGGACCAGTTGGCTATGGCGGTTTCGCGGTTGGTAAACCAAAGCTTAGCTACGTCTGCCAAGTAAAAGATAACGTAAGCGAGTTTAGAGTCGTCGTCCCACTTGTTGCTGACGCTTACGCGTTCGTACAAGGACAGCCAGTCTTCGACGTCTTGCTCACCACTTCCGCTAAAGATTGGTGGGTCCCGCTGGCGAGTATCGCCGGGGCAGGTAGACGGGGCAGCCGATGGTGCTGGCTGGGCTGGGACGGGCTGGTTGGCGACTGCGTCAGTCATGTTTCGCGGTAGTCTTTCAGGCAACTTGCGAGAGCGGAGCTCCAGGTCTTCTTGGGGATCTCAGAAGCCTCCACCAAATGTGATGACGTTTATTCGAGCCGAGAAGTCGCAACGAGGTCGCAACGGAAAGTGGGCGTACGGCCAGTCTGGCAAAGGCGGCACAAAACTCTCGCGCAAGCAGAGCACGGGCTTTTCGTTGTCTTCCGAAGGCGCATACGCGTTGGTGCGTATGCGCCACTACACTTTTTAAAATTTATTTTTCACCAGGCCCAATACTTTTTGCCTGTTTTTCTGCGCAGTGAGCAACAAATAGCGCAGTAAAGAACACGCGAAAAAGTAGTTAGCCACCTATGTGTAACTGCTTTCGCAGTTACGGCAACAACGAAAGACAAAAGTGAGACATCGAAATCTTTTATTTTTTTACATACACATGAAGATTCTCCATTCTTTTAAGTAAATTCATGGTGACGTGTACAAGTCCAGTCTCGTTGTCACATCTTGTTCAGTCTTTGTGGAGCCTCTCCGACGGAAGCGATAGATGACAGGCATTGCAGGCGCCAGCGCACGCAGCCTTCTGCCTGTTCTGTTCCTACGGCTGTACGTGCAATAAGATAGTAAAAATAGTTAGACACAAGTGACAAAAGATGAAGATGCACACAGATGACAACTACGTCCAAGTTAATATGCGTGTAAAATATGCCTCACAAACACACCTTTGTGTGTCATATTTTACACATGCGTGTAAATTATGATATACAAATAACTTTACCTTCACTTTGCCGCAACGTGTTTTCGACAACTTCAAACACAGCGACGAGGGCTGAGCCCAATATCGTCAACCCAGAGCTCATCATGGCGGCGAAGACAGGCGAGCACTCAATGAGCGACCGTACGGGAGGCCGACGGCAATGGCGGCCAATTTTCAGGCGGTCGCAAAGCACAGGCGAACTGCAGACGCTCAAGCTGACCTTCGCGGTGCATTTCGTGCGTGCGATATACAACACGACCGAGCCGGTTGCCGGCAAGCGCGATCCTTATCGCACACGTGACGAGTAGAATAAAGAATGATAACCTACATGCAAAAAATCCAGCGCTGATTGCTACCGTGAGTCGGACTGAAGTATATATCTGATAGGCCTGCTGTCTTCTCGGCCGCCATGTTGGCCTTCCCAACAGTTGCTGTCGTGTGTTGGTCGTGACTATCTTGAAGCCAGAGATATACAGCGCGGCGTGTTGACTTGTCGACACTTGCTCCAGACTTCATGGGTGCCGCGAAACGTAAAAGCAGCAGCCCACGCTGATCAAATCTTATACACATGCACTACGTCGTAATTCCTAGATCGTCGAATCCAGGCGGCCGTGGTCGAGCACTCCGAGCGCGATGCAACGCGAACCGTCACCACCAAAATACGGGGAAAGACTGAACCAAGAGAGGAAGAGGATTGCTAGTGACATTGGCAACGCTTTGCGCACTGCCTGCATTCCCCGGGCGGTTCATCCCTTTGAAGCGTGTTTGGAGACTAAGTGGTTTGCAAGCGGCATGCTTCCCTCTTTGGTTCCTCCTCAACGGTCTTTTCGTTAATTGCTCGTGCCTATTGGGCTCCGCTACTCCTTTTTCGGGTAATTTTTTCTTAGTGTGTATGTTGTATAAAAAACTTTCGTGGCATCACTACGCATTTATGTAAATATATATAGATTGTGCCATACCATCTGATGAACATAAATACTTACGTGATCATGAAGTTTGTATATATGTATAATACATTGTAATGTAAATTATGTATAATATAATGAATGTGTGGGTACGTCTTAGCTCATATAAACACTCGATATAAACTTTTCAAGGAACGGGACATTTTTGTTTTAACGTTTCATGTACTTTGTGGTAAGTAGTTTGGGCGTGTTTATTGGTGGCTTTAATATTTGAACACTGCTTCCTATAATTTGGTGTGTAGCACGACTGAATAATTTTTTTTCTAAACACTACTCATCAATTGTGAGGCCTAGGAGATGGCGTTCATATCTCTGATAGTAGAGTACCAAGTACTCTAAATTCTTAATCACTTTCTCTAAAGACGCAATATACAGGAGGTATTCACTATTTACCTTTTCACATATCTTGGCTTCCGGGACATCTTTCAGCTCTCCCTTAGTAGAGTACTAAGTACTCTGAATCATTAACCACTTCTTCTAAACGTACGGTTTTTTTTTTCACACTGTGCGCGAGGGACACTTACCGCTCTCCGTAGTAGAGTATACATAGAACTCTAAATCATCAAACATTTTTTTTCTAAAACCAAGTCCGGGCGCGGCTCGAGCTTAATTTTTGTCCATGTAGCCTCATCAAGTGTGAGGCCCAAAGAACGGCTTTCAGCTCTTCTAGAGTAGTCCTGACTACTTTTTTTTTGAAACACACTGTGAAGAAGCTTCTGTAATGCGATCTGGGACGGCTTTCTGCACTCCTATTGGAGAGTACCACCTATTCGAAAGCGCGAAACACTTTTTTATACACACCATGCACTCCAAATTGTGGAACGCTTTTACTAAACACATGTCCCATAGCAGAGTACCAACTACTCTGTAACGTTGAACACTCTTTCCTAACACATTTAATCTTAGTCGAGACTGAGGACGGCTTGCCGCTGTCTGCAGTAAAGTACGATGTACTCTAAATTGCTGAACACTTTTAAACACGTCCTATAGTTGAGAACGAAGTACTCGAAGTCGCTGAACACTTTTTGTAAACTTGACCATAGATAAGTAGCGATGATGTCCAAAACGACGTAGTTCTTAAACGATGCTCACGTGTTTTTTAAACACATCAAGTATAATGGCCACAGGACGGCTTTATGCTCTCCCATAGTAGAGTACCGAGTTCTCTAACTCGTTAAGCACTCTTTGTAAACACACTCGTACTTTTTCACACCCCTCTTGTACAACTACATTTATTTTGGAAAGACTTTCCGCTCTCTCATTGTAAAATGTCAAGTACTCTAAATCGTTCAACGCATTTTTTTCTAAACCTGCCCGTGTAATTAGAGAAAGCTTCGCGCTCGGTCATAGTACAGTACCATCAGCGTCAAATGAAACGCGAACATCACCAAGCCTTCGCGATAGTATAGGGAGCGCCGTCCATTTACCATTACAAACACGCACGCATATATGCTAAAAGCCACCGAACAGTACGCGCGCGTGTATTTATGGTGATTACATGACAGCACGCACTACACGATCGCAAAGGCTTGCCGCTGTTCGGGTTTTTTTTTTTGACGCTGATAGTACGTGGTGCTTTAATTTGACAATCATCATCATCATCATCATCATCATCAGCCTGACTACGTCCACTGCAGGACAAAGGCCTCTCCCATGTTCCGCCAGTTAACCCGGTCCTGTGCTTGCTGCTGCCAATTTATACCCGCAAACTTCTTAATCTCATCTGCCCACCTAACCTTCTGTCTCCCCCTAACCCGCTTCCCTTCTCTGGGAATCCAGTCAGTTACCCTTAATGACCAGCGGTTATCCTGTCTACGCGCTACATGCCCTGCCCATGTCCATTTCTTCTTCTTGATTTCAGCTATGATATCCTTAACCCCCGTTTGTTCCCTAATCCACTCTGCTCTCTTCTTGTCTCTTAAGGTTACACCTACCATTTTTCTTTCCATTGCTCGCTGCGTCGTCCTCAATTTAAGCTGAACCCTCTTTGTAAGTCTCCAGGTTTCTGCTCCGTAGCTAAGTACCGGCAAGATACAGCTGTTATATACCTTCCTCTTGAGGGATAATGGCAAACTACCTGTCATAATTTGAGAGTGCTTGCCAAATGTGCTCCACCCCATTCTTATTCTTCTAGTTACTTCAGTCTCGTGGTTCGGCTCTGCGGTTATTACCTGCCCTAAGTAGACATAGTCTTTTACAACTTCAAGTGCACTATTACCTATCTCGAAGCGCTGCTCCTTGCCGAGGTTGTTGCACATTACTTTCGTTTTCTGCAGATTAATTTTAAGACCCACCTTTCTGCTCTCCTTGTCTAGCTCCGTAATCATGAGTTGCAGTTCGTCCCCCGAGTTACTCAGCAATGCAATGTCAACGGCGAAGCGCAGGTTACTAAGGTATTCTCCATTGACTCTTATCCCTAACTGTTCCCATTCTAGGCTTCTGAAAACCTCCTGTAAGCACGCGGTAAATAGCATTGGGGAAATTGTGTCGCCCTGCCTTACACCCTTCTTGATTGGTATTCTGTTGCTTTCTTTATGAAGCACTATGGTAGCAGTTGATCCCCTGTAGATTTCTTCCAGAATGTTTATATATACTTCATCTACGCCCTGATTCCGCAGTGTTTGCATGACGGCTGATATTTCTACTGAATCAAACGCTTTCTCGTAATCTATGAAGGCTATGTATAGGGGTTGGTTATACTCTGAGCATTTCTCTATTACCTGATTGATAGTATGAATGTGGTCAATTGTTGAGTAGCCTGTTCGAAATCCTGCTTGTTCCTTTGGTTGATTGAATTCTAATGTTTTCTTTACTCTGTTAGCAATTACCTTTGTAAATAGCTTGTATACTACAGAGAGCAAGCTGATCGGCCTGTAATTCTTCAAGTCCTTGTCATCTCCTTTCTTATGTATTAAGATGATGTTAGCGTTCTTCCAAGACTCTGGTACTCTTCCCGTCAGGAGACACCTCGTAAACAGGGTGGCTAGTTTTTCTAACACAATCTGTCCTCCATCCTTCAGCAGATCTGATGTTACCTGATCCTCACCAGCAGCTTTGCCCCTTTGCATGCTCTCCAAAGCTTTCCTGACTTCTTCTATCATTACTGGTGGGGTGTAATCTGGGTTACTGCTAGTTCTTATAGTATTAAGGCCGTGGTTGTCACGGCTACTGTACAGATCTCTGTAAAACTCCTCTGCTATTTTAACTATCCTATCCATATTGGTAGTTATTTTGCCTTCTTTGTCCCTTAGTGCATACATCCGACTTTTGCCTATCCCAAGTTTCCTCTTCAATGCTTTGACACTTCCTCCGTTTTTCAGAGCGTGTTCGATTCTCTCCATGTTATACCTTCTTACATCGCATACCTTACGTTTATTAATCAACTTCGAAAACTCTGCCAGTTCTATTTTGTCTGTTGTACTTGACACTTTCATGATTTGACGCTTCTTAATTAGGTTCTTCGTTTCCTGGGAAAGCTTGCCAGTGTCTTGTCTAACTACCCTGCCTCCAACTTCCACTGCACACTCCGTAATGATACTCGTTAGATTATCATTCATTGTATCTACGCTAAGGTTCGTTTCCTCACTAAGAGCCGAGTACCTGTTCTGCAGCGACACTCTGAATTCCTGTACTTTCCCTCTCAGTGCTAGCTGATTGATTGGCTTCTTGCGTATCAGTTTCTGTCGTTCCTTCTTCAAGTCTAGGCGAATTCGAGACCGTACTATTCTATGGTCACTGCATCGTACCTTACCAATCACTTCCACATCCTGCACGATTCCAGGTTGTGCACTCATTATAAAGTCTATTTCGTTCTTATTTTTGCCATTAGGGCTCCTCCATGTCCACTTGCGGTTTTCTCGTTTTCGGTAGAAGGTATTCAAAATCCGTAAATTATTGCGTTCTGCGAATTCTACTAGTAGCTTTCCTCTGGCGTTTCTAGTACCGATGCCATAATCTCCTACTGCCTGGTCTCCAGCCTGCTTCTTCCCTACCTTTGCATTAAAGTCGCCCATCACTATAGTATACTGTGTTTTTACCTTACTCATTGCCGATTCCACGTCTTCATAGAAGCTTTCAACTGAAGCGTCATCATGGCTGGATGTAGGCGCGTAAGCCTGTACTACCTTCATCTTGTATCTTTTATTCAGTTTAATTACGATACCTACCACCCTTTCATTAATGCTATAGTATTCCTCTATGTTGCCAGCTATGTTTCTGTGAATTAGGAACCCCACTCCCAGTTCTCTTCTGTCTGCCAAGCCCCTGTAGCAAAGGACGTGCCCATTCTGTAGCACCGTATAAGCCTCATCTGTCCTCCTAACCTCACTGAGCCCTATTATATCCCATTTAACACCCTCTAG
This sequence comes from Rhipicephalus microplus, assembly GCF_013339725.1. Classification (NCBI taxonomy): domain Eukaryota; kingdom Metazoa; phylum Arthropoda; class Arachnida; order Ixodida; family Ixodidae; genus Rhipicephalus; species Rhipicephalus microplus. The sequence continues at coordinate 7,750 of NW_023611185.1, forward strand.
CTCCTCGAATAGTACAGCTAGACTTCCCTCACTAGATAAGGTTCTAGCATTAAACGTTGCCAAGTTCAGGTTCCAATGGCGGCCTGTCTGGATCCAGAGATTCTTAGCACCCTCTGCTGCGTTGCAGATCTGACCGCCGCCATGGTCAGTTGCTTCGCAGCTGCTGGGGACTGAGGGCCGTGAGTTATTTGACGTAAGCATGTGGGAGGTAGTGGCCAGATACTGCACCAGGGTGGCCAATCCTTCTCTGGTGAGGGAGTGCGTTCTCGGCGGTGTTTGCCGGTGAGGCCGCACCCCAGGCCTCTTAATGCAGTTCCATCAACGCGGATTTTTTTTTTAATCCGGTTGGGAACTGCGCGGTACCGGGATTTGAACCACGGACCTCTTGCATGCGAGGCGGATGCTCTAACCACTACGCCATCGCCGCAGCCCCAATTTGACAATCATGTCTTTCTAAACACGTGGTCTTGGTCTTGTTGAAAACAAACCGCTCTTTTCAACATCCTGGACCGCAATGGTTCACTGCTCTTTCCTAGTAGAGTATATGTAGTACTCTAAATCGTCCACTGTTTTTCCTAACATGCGATATTCAAACTGGGATAGCTTATTGACCTCCGATTGTAGAGCAAATTTTGCTCTAAATCTTCGAATATTTTTTCTGACCACACTCAGGGCTGCTTCACGTGCCTACTCATTGTTGCCTGCGCTTTCTGTACCTGGCGCAACCACGGCGAGGTGGTTGCAGTAGGTAGTCGCTGCGCCCTTTATTCCCGATCTTGGTGCGACTGTATGCAGAGCTTGTTTCTGCTCTGTCTGATCAGCTCTGAAATTTCGCTGGCACTGGCCCTGCCTTTCCTGTTCGTCCGTAATAGGCCTGGGAATTAAGCTTGCCTTTCGGCCTGACTCGTCTTGGAAAGAGAGAGCGAAACAACTTTATTTAAGTGAAAAAAATAATTTACAGAGGAATTGCGATCAGGCCATGCCTTGCCGCCACCTCCGCAGTTCGCTGTATGGTTTGGAGCAGTACTTCTAGGCTCGTATCTCGGAGTAGTTTTTCCCATGCCTCGGACGAGGGAGTGGTCTGGAGATCAGGCGGGGGTGAATCCTTGCTGCAGTCTCATAGTAGATGAGATAGGAAGGCGACGGAGCCGCATTTTGAGCAATGCAGACTGAACACATTGGGATAAATGTGTGCGCATACTCGCGGACACTGGAACGAGTTCGTTTGGAGGCGGCGCCTTGTGATTTCTCGTGGTTTCTTGACTTTGAGATGTGGCGGTGGTTTTGTTCGACGTGCGAGGCGATAGTGCTGAGCGATTTTGCGATAGAATATGAAGGGCTGGCCCGTGTTGTCTGAGTTTGTGGTGCGGCCCACTGCTCGGTTTACAAATTCTCAAGCTTGTTGGTGGGCGGCTTCGTTCCCCGGGTTTCCTGCGTGCGCCGGGACCCAGATAAGAGATATGGGAGGCGGATCCTCGTCTTCCGAGGTAGGCGAGAGACTCAAGGAGCCGTAAGGTACCGGGAGCAACGGTACCGCGAGCGAAACGGGAGATAGCAGTTTTCGAGTCGCTGAGGATCGTAGTGAACCCGGAGGACACCACGAGAGCTATGGCCGCTCCCTCGGCTTCGGCGGGGGGGAGGGCACGTAGAGAGCCGGCTACTCGCAAGATTGCGTCAGTGGTGAGGGGGGGGCGAGAAGTTATTAGGCTAAGTGTGTACGCGCTTGGTTGAGACGGGTAGCGGGCCGCGTTCACGTAGGCCACATCGCGCCGCGAGGCGTAGTCGTCGTGTAAGGCTTGGGCTCGTGCTCGCCGTCTACCGTCGTGGTGTCCTGCAAGCATGTTTTTTGGCAGTGGTTTGGTGAGAAAACGTCGACGTAAAGTCGGAGGTATAGAGACCGGGTCTGCACCCGATGGCGAGGGGGAGAGTCCTATGCGAGCGAGTATCCAGCGGCCGGTCTTGCTACCGCGAAGTCTCTGAATCTGTGCTGTGCGACGCGCTTTGATGAGTTTGTCGACAGTATTGTGGATGCCAAGGCTGAAAAGATGTGACGTAGAAGTCGTGCGAATGAGTCCAAGAGCCGTCTTGTACACTTTGCGAATAAGTTGATCCCGTTTGTCCTTCCCGCATCCCAGTAGGCGCAGGTATGGTAGCGCACACGTGAGACGAGATGTGATGAAGGCGTGGATATGCTGGAGTAGCTCTTATTCTCTGATACCTTGCTTTCTAGCGGACACGCGAGCAATGAGCTGGTTGTTTGAGTGACGACAACGTTGAGCTGTTCCAGTGTGATGGTGTTCCGTTGATTTGATTGAATGAATAGGCATAAAATGCGCGTATGGTTAACTTGTGGTACGGCTACACCGTTGACATAGATTTCGATGGCCGGTTGGGGAGGGTACTTGTTCCGATGGTGGTCGGTAAGACGAAGCAGCAAGAGCTCCGACTTGCTCTCCGATCACGTGAGGCCTGCCTGCGTCGCGCGGCTAACGACGGCATCGGCTGCACCTTGGAGGGTATTCTCTATGCGCCGTCTTACCCCGTAGTCTCCACAGCGCATGTCGTCTGCATAGATGGTATGACGAAGGCCTGGGATGCCATCGAGGGAAGAAGGCAGCGTGTGCATAGCAAGGTTAATTAGAAATGGAGACCAAATTGCTCCTTGAGGGGTGTCTCTGTCTCCAAGTGTGAGTTGTTTGGAGGTGGAGCCAATGGCTAACGACATTTCAACGGTACGGTTCAAAAGAAAGTCACATACGTAGTTATACGTACGTTCACCCGGTCGGGTCAATGGCGGCAAGGTTTGAGGCGATGGCTTCGTGTCGCACCGAGTCAAAGACCTTACGAAGATCTAGACTCAGCACGGCGCGAGTAGCGGCCTGCGGCAGGGTACGAAGGAAGCCATGGTGTATTTGCACTAGCGCGTTTAGCGTCGATAGAGGGCACGAAAGCCGAGCATCGTGGGAGGGAGAAGGTCATTTTCTTCAGCGCAGGTCTGTAATCTGGCAAGGGCAACGTGTTATATTAGCTTGACAATGCAAGATGTGAGCGATATGGGGCGTAGGTTGGTGATGTCCATCTTCTTGCCTAGTTTGGGGATAAATACGAGCCTCGCGTGTCTCCACTCTTGTGGTATGTGGCCCGAGTGCCAGCACTCATTAGCGTACCACGTGAGCGCAGCCACCGATTTCACCTCAAGATTTCGGAAAGACTTGTTGCCTACGCCATCTGGACCAGGCTCCGACGTTGCGCGAAATTTGAGCATTGCGGCGTAGATTTCCGCCTCCGTAATACCCTCGTCCAGACGGGGGTTCGGTTTGCCGCTGTGCGGGGGGAAAGCGCTCCGGCGGCGAGTTTGGCTGGGCGAGTTTCACGTAACGACGAGCCAACTCTTCGAGCACCTTAGCATCCGTGCCAGGGTAACGATGTAGCAGCCGGTGAAGCTCTTTTTGCGCAGACGACTTGGACGCACAAGGATTGAGCAAGTGTCGTAGTAGGCGCCACGTTCTCTTGGAGCTCATCTGTCCATTGAGACTGTCACACAGCTGACCCCAATGCTGTCTCGCGAGGGCGAAGCTGTGGTTGTCAATTTCGCGCGCTAGCGCTTCAAAGCAGTGGTGTAATTTTTTGTTGTGACACTTTCGGCGCCACTTGCGCATGAGGCCAGCGTGTGCGTCCCACATGTGGAGGAGGCGCGAGTTTGTTGTGGGCAAGTGGGTGGCAGTCTCCACTTCACGGGTTGTGACTTGCACGAGCTCTTGCAAGGAGGCGATTCATTTGTTGATGTGAGTAATGGTGTCGGAGGCTTGTTCTTCACGCAACTGGTGGAATTTGGGCCAATCGCTAATGTGAGCTGTAGGTTTCGGCTTCTTGCTTAGGCGTGTTTGAATTGTTATCACGAGGATGTAGTGGTCATTGCCCACTAAAAGGCCCGTGTTGTTTCAAGTAGCACGCGTAACGTTCTTGCACAGTGTTAGGTCCGGCGATGTGTCACGGCACACACTGTTGCCTATGCGTGTGGGCGACTGCTGCGGTTCGTTAAGTAGGGTAAGGCGAAGGTCTTGTACTAACGACCATAGCTTTCTGCCTTTCGGACCAGTGTGCGTGTAGCTACAATCGGGATGTCATGCATTAAAGTCACCGAGCAAGAGCAGCTCCGCGTCTTCGACGAGAGCGATCATTTCATTGAAGAGGCGAGACAAGTCTGTCGCTTTCTCACGGAGTGAACTGTACGCATTCAGGACGAAGGGTGACTTGCCTGTGCGTTTGCGTGGTAAAACCTCTAGAATCGTATGCTGAATGTCCGTTGCTTCCAATTCGTGCTGTACAGCTGTGATGCTGCTGTGAATGAGCGTGAATGTGCAGGGAGAAGCATGCGTATCAAGCTGATGGTAGGAAACGTAACCGGAGAGGGTGGAGAGAGTAGACGTCTCTTGCAAGGCGATAACATCTGGGGCCGGTTCCCTCGCCTGCAGATCAGCTTGCAGTTTACAAGCTGCTTTAGGTGGCTCCGTTTCCGACGGTACCACCTGCAGTTCCACTGCCGTATGGTCAGTGTGGGACACGCCATGATTAAGCTATTGCCGGCTTGGGGCCCACCTGCAGCGTGCCAGGTTGGCAGAACGTGGGTGGATGCTCGCGGCGCTCGAGCCGTGCATGGATTTCGGCGGTAGTGGACTTTTGAGAGTGTAGCGGTACTGGATGGTAGTGGATTTTTGAGAGCATTCAGTGAATTATTGGTGGCCTCCGTATAACTCTTAAGGGCGTTCAATGAGGTGTTCGTGTCTGCATTGGCTTTTTGCGAGTGTTGAAACGGACTTCGAGTTTCGCGTCTAGAGTCGTGAGAGCCGCAGATATTGCTTTAAAAACCGCCGTAGTGATATTAGTTTTGGCATGAACCGATGCGGTAGAGGGGCTTGCTTTGCGCTTACCCGCGGGCTGCGATTGCGTCTGGGATGGAGAAGAGACCGTCTTCATCGGTTCCGACGCGGTCGTGGCTGGTTGCTCAAGGATTTTCTCTGGCTTTACTTCTAATGGCTGGATGTATTGTGCGAGGTTTTCTATATGAGCATTAGTTTAGAGAGCTGAGACAGCTGCGAGGAAAGTGGTGCCTTAAGTGAGGAGTTCTCCCTGACCGATTCCTTCACCTGTGGATTCTGAGATGACGTCGGTGACGCTTTGAGTGACGCTGGGGGTCCTCGGGCCCAGCAAGCTTCTTGGGACCAGGCTTGGATAATGACTGTGACAATCCCTGGGACAAACCAGGGGAAGAGGAGAGAGGCGACGAGGACGAGTTGAGGTAGCTAGCTGAACGGTACCACAATCGGGACTTGGACCATGAACTAGACCGTGACTTGGACCTGGATTTGGACCGGGGCCTGGACCTCGACCGGGACCAGCCACGGTTGCAGGGTCCGGAATGGTCGGTTTGTTGTTGCTGCTGCTGCTCACCGATGGGCGGGTACGACTACTCTCGGGACGGCGAGTGATTGGTGCGAAGGATTGATGGCTGCTGCGGTTGTGGATCTTCGTCGAGTGCTTGCGCCAGTGCGTAGCCGGACGGAGTAGGTTTCTTAACGAAACGGTATTTGCAGTTCGAGCTGTTCGTTGAGTGAGCGCCCTTACAAACGATGCAGCAGGCACGGCATGTCAGTTAAGCGCCCTTCGAGATCAGCGGGTGTTCCTCGCCACAACGCGAACAGCGGTTGCGTTTTGGATGAGGGCAAACGTCAGTTCGATGGCCCATCTTGATGCAGTTAAAGCATATTATGCGGCAGTTAGGGCATGGACGGGTTGACGTAGCCTACTGTGACCTGAACAAGGCTTTTCACGTATTAACACTCGCTGTTTTTTATGAAAATTGTAAACTTTGATGTTCACTCGTCTGTTGTGAATATCATGCGCAGCTAGCTGCTTAATAGATCATGTTATGTGGCCCTAAATGACCAAACGTCTTTTTTGTACAAAGGGAATCGTGGAGTTCTTCAAGGGTAAGTATTAGGCCCACTCTTCTTTTTCATTATCGTCAACGATGTTTTTTTTGTCATTTTTTACTATTGTTTTCTCTTGTGTAATGATAACATCAATATAATTTGAGGAATTTCATTCAGTGAACTACTTTCGCTTGCTGCAGTAAAATATCTGTTCTTTCTCTGAATGCTGCGACAACAATAACCTTTCCCTGACTACCTCAAACAACAAGTTCCTTAGTACATCTCGCAAAACATCCATCGTGTCATTTTCATACTCTCTCAATACCGTATGATTATGTAAGGTTTATCAGTTCAGTGATCTTGGTATTCTTTCTGATAGTATGCTCAACTTTTCATCTCTCACTGAACGTACTGCCTTGTGAGGCCTTCATTCGTGCGGTTGTGTTTGCACAATCTCACGAGAATTCAGTTCGTTCGCATCATTTCAGATATTGTACACTGCCATATGTATTTCTCAACAGGAGTATCCGTCTTCCATCTCGAATGTATCGCTAAATGTGGCAGTAACGCCATTTAGTGGGTCAAAAAAACTTCTATAAGTATTTACGATCATCCTTTCGCAATAAATGACTCTACATCTCGTTCTAACACTGCTGTATTATTCTCATTGCCTTCACTTCACTGCCGATCAAATCACGCTGACTGCTTATTTCTTTACAAACCAGTTAATCGCATGATATCCTACCCTTTGCATCTAAGTTGTGTATATTTTTGGATTTGACGTTAATTACCCAGAGAGAATCGACCATTTCATGTACCTGCCAGCTTATTTCAACGCTCTTCCGCTTAGAGAATACAAAGTCTATATAACGTTTACTTTCATGATCTTAATGTTTTTCGCAGTCCGCTTTCATTGTTGTGTCAGTTTTGCACTATATTGTGGTGGCTTTGCAGAATGTACAGATTATTTCCTTTTCTGTTATTTAGGAAGCCTTACACATAGTTGTGCATATACCCCTTTATTTTTACTGCAATTCCATATATCTAAGACTTGTATTTTATTATTCTTATTTCGTGCTGATTTCTTTTTTCTGTGTGTTTACGCTCCATTTATCAGATTTTTTTTCTGATGACTCTATTGTATTGTGTTTTTTATCGTCTGATATTTCCGTGCGCTTGCACAAAGATTCTATAATTGTTCCTGGGTGGGTAAATATAAACTCATGGATTATTGATCTTTATCATTATTGTATTAATTATTATTATTATTATTATTACTATTATTATTAGTAGTAGTAGTAGTAGTAGTAGTAGTAGTAGTAGTAGTAGTAGTAGTGGTAGTAGTAGTAGTAGTAGTAGTAGTACTTGACGTGTGCCCACAATGAAACAAGCACACGAATGAAAATTGAGTGAAAGAGGAGGCTCACAACCTTATCCGAAAGTTCACTATTCCTGAATACTTCTTTGAGGAGGGAAAAGATTGATGAATCGCAGATGTGACTCACGTGAGCATTACACAAATTGACGTAGCCCGGTGAAAAACAAACTCCTGGCATGTGGATCGTACGCATCCTGTCATGCACATCATTTAGAGAACCATTGGTTTAAACGAGTGACAGTTGAGAGTAGCAAGAAAAAGGGAAATCATTCCAAGATAAGAATTGAATAATTACTAAGAATAAAACAAAAAATGAAGAGCTTGCCGTCGACTTCCAGCCCGAAATATTCAAAAGTGGTTTTGTTGAGTTGACACAGCACAAGTAGAAAGTGATTTAGTCAGTGACTTTATTATGTAAGGGAATTTCATATTCTTTTTAAGGGCAAATCATTGAGCGCGTGTGATAAGGCTTATGGCAATATTTCTGGCAAAGGAAAGACGTGATGTGGCCGCGATTTAATGATAAGCTAAATGACGCAATTCTCGGTATGGATGAAAAATGTATAATATTCAATAAGCCGAACGGTGTAATAAAATAACGAAAATTCGGACGCGCACTGCCAAGTAAATATGCACTGACGCTGTAAAAGTTTCAAGCAGCTTCCTATTATAAGACTGGCTTCACAGCGCTTGTGGGTTGCCGTAGCAATAGCAATGTGATCTTGGCAGCAGGGGGGCCATTCTAGTTATTCACCATAAAGCAAAAAAAAAAATAGCCCAAACTACTGAAGTTTCACTCAGCGTTGGAGTAAAAGGAACATAAAGAAAATGCACTATTAAGAATGGGGAAGAAAGTTTTCTTGTTTTTTTTTTTTGCTTAACGCAGGGTCACCAGACACTTTTTCAGATAAAACAAAAGTTCAGTGAACAAGCTCGCTTTTAGGCGATCTCGTTGAAAGAAAAAGCCTCTGACGCACCTTGTGTGTAAGCTAAAGCAACTGAGATTGTTTGAAATATTCATGTGTTTTCCCCTTGGTTTCTCTTTCATCATCGACTTTTCTTTCTTGTGGTGTTGTTGGTGGCAAAATTAGGTTTATAAGAACTGCGTGACTTGCATGCAACATTGGCAGTAGGAACGATAGATGCGTTTGCTTAAACTAAATGCGACAGGACACAACCGGACCCAGAGGAATCTCTTTTTGTCTTTGAAATGCTCTAAACTGGCCATCACACCCCACAGTATGTTGGAAAGAGGCCAAGCAACATGGCCGTTGCATGAATCTTATTACAAAAAGAAGAAGACATGTAATGCCTTGGTGGCCTAGTTTCAGGCAGCTCAGTACTACTTGATGATTAAAAAAAGGATAATACCAAAAAGGTAGGATAATACTGACACGCTTTGGTCATTTAGTGATGAACTAGGATTCAGAAAGTCCATATGGTTCTTTTTCTTTCATTATTGATTTTGCGCTACTGATTCCTCATTATGCTCCAAAAAGAAATCACACACATATGGCGTATATGTTTGCCCTCCCTGTAGCATTCAATTACAGTTAGTACACAACAGCGTTGCTTTGAGAAGCAGTCATCATTCATTGAGGCAACCGAAATGTTCAAGTACTTACTATTTAAAAACTGCGCGATTGTTGAATTGTTTGAATAGTTGCCTCTTAATTTATGTGGATAAAAAGTCACAGATTCGCCGCAAAGACAAGACAATGAACGCCATAGCAACAATGTGGAAAATCACGCGCGGAATGGCAAGCAGATCAGAACGTCCCCGCATTTCTCACGCACAAAGGACGGACTAAACGTACTCACAGGTACAGATTAACGCGAATAAGCGTCTGAGGTCTTACTTCGCTGTGTCTGAAAAGCGCGCTTTTTTCGCAAACGTTGGCTGTGCAATGATTGCAGTGACCATTGTGTGCCCGGTACCTACGACAGAATCGTTCCTCCGAAAATCAAAAGCTAGCCAAGACGTACGATTCTTCCCACTGCAAGATAAGCGTGCGCGATCGAGCGTGCACCCCCTTATTCTCTGCGCAGGCCAAAGCACGCGTGAGAGATGAGAGTCGCCGCACGCTTACTGCGCCATCTTGCTGATGATGCTGAAACCACGATAGTTCCCCCCGAAATGCTCACCAACAACGGTTAGTAGTAGATAAGAATAGCTTGCCGTTTGAGCGTTGAAGCGGGTACCTATCGGTGGCTCAGTAGTTAACCAGTCGAATTTACGACGTGAAAGTAACACGTTCGATTCCGTGCGCCGAAGCCTTTGTCTGAAATTTGTTTTTTTTCGCGTATATATATATATATATATATATATATATATATATATATATATATATATATATATATATATATATATATATATATATATATATATATATGTATATACGGTGCATGACGCCGACGTCAACGCTGACGACCACACCGTCGCTGGCGGCGAAATTAAGCCGAGAGTGCCCTTATAATTCAATAAAAAAGATTCTCCCAGCTTCCCACTCCATCAAGTAGCGCCGGAAAGGCGTGTATAAATTCGTAATGCATGCCTGTAGGTCTCAGAAAATTACTAGATAAAAATAATCCCGCAGGTAACACCATGAGGGCATTCTGATGGCAGTAGCGTGTCGTTATGTACTTTTTAAGTTTGAAGCAGCAGCGTGGATTAACATCTACAAGCATTCCAGTAAACTTTATACCTCCACCCATGATTGATTTTAGTCTATTAACTGAGGGAAGTATACGACGATGCGCTTTCCCAGTCCATTGCAGCTTAGAATGAGTAATTTTCACACCCTCTTCTTCAGTTTCGACAGCGATGACCTAGAATGTACTGATGGATCTTCTCGTATAGTGTATATATAAACAAAAAATTCGTGAGCACAAGTAGGTTAGCTGTAGAATAAATGACATAGGGCGCCATCGTGTGCAACGCACTCAGTGAAGTGCCATTTGCGTTGGAGAGGTTACGAAAGGTGTACTTTGCCGCATATCCTGGCGACAGCTATGATAGATGACACAAGCATGATAAGAGAAAGACATTACACATCAAAGTAGTGCGATATTGAGAGAGAAGAGCGAAAAAGAAAAGAGCATGGCTCCCTAACATTGGTACGATCCTAAAGAGAATCATCAGTGTCTGAGAGTTTCATCAGCAGTCTTTAGGGATGTAGGGGCGTACAAGCAATCTTCCATAGGCCGCAAGTTGCCACTTTTGGTGGTCTTCAGCGATAGCACAGCAACAGGACATTTGGTGCAATTTTCTGGTGCATGAGATGTGCGATTCGCCTCACAGTGGCTGTTGTCCTATGAAGTTAGAGTTGCCTAATCAAAAAAATGGGCCCAAGGCTCTTATTTGGTAGCACTTCTGTAGCTCAAAGCCAATAAGAAAGTAAGTTGCTGGAAGGTGGGTTTTATGGTGCCACAGTCCTGAGAAACCATTCCATAAAAAGCACCCTCTCTAGCAGTTAGAGTATTTACGCCCAAACATTCGAGAGTACTTAACAGTAAAACTGTATCCAGATAAAAGCATAAGCAGCGTGTAACATTTACCGAGGGAACAGCAAATATGATAATAACACAGAAAAGCAATGATGAGTGAATGTATTCACTCATCATTGCTTATCTGTGCCTAATCTTGTTCCGCTCAGCATCTTACAGGTAGGGGTTTTTCTGTTGCTCTTTCTAGGTGCGCTAAAATTTTGAATTTAGTTCAAGAAAAGTTATTCTGGGATAATAGTTGACATTTACAACGATGGGGCAAGCGAAACAACGCAAACACCTATGTTTTGGGACTCTTGACGTTTCTCTTCGAAGCGTATCTTCACGCCCACTTTTTAGCAGCTTGCTCCTTATGCTTGAGCCTTATTTATCTGTCTCGCCGTAGTAGCCACACTCCCTCTGGAGAAGAGACAGGTTCAGAATGAAACGTGATACTCGCGTCTCTCTTCTTGAATGAGGTCAGAATGAAACGTGATACTCGCGTCTCTTTTCTTGAATGAGGGCACGCTGGAAAAGCGACGCTCCGCTAGCAAAAAGCGAGCTCTGACGCGAAACGCAACACCGACGTGACTGGCGTCCGTCCGGGCGCTCATGGTAGGCACCATTCCAAGCCAAGGGTCGCTGACGACTTCCGGTCGAATCCGCTGAATTTCGAGGAGTAGAGTGGCATGGGGAGGTGCTTCAATGAGCCTTCAGTATAATAATAATAATAATAATAATAATAATAATAATAATAATAATAATAATATAATAATAATAATAATAATAATAATAATAATAATAATAATAATAATAATAATAATAATTGTTGGGGTTTACCGTCCATAAAAATTCGCTGCCCATGATAGAACACGTCTTTTGTATGATAGTCGAGTGAATGTATGATTTACCAGAATGACAGTTTACCAGATTACTCCTCCGGAGCAAGCTCGTTCATCATAATTCACTTCGTGGATATGGCGTCATTTTTTTACCCCAAACACGTGCCGGCTAGTTTAGCTTTCGATTCGTTTCAGACATTTCTTAGATATATTTCTCCATATAGGCGGCTTCTACATACGAAGTTGACCACAAGTTCAACGCAAACTCAAATTTTTTTTCAATAAATGTTTAAGCTATTGGTCTTAAGTTCCCAATGCACGCTTATTAAAATTTGCCCATTAGTGCTTTCAGAAGACTTTATAAGACGAAAAGTTTTGTTCGAGGGGTTCTTCTGAAAGCGTTTTTAATTCAATTTCTTTTGCTCCATTGAGCCATTTCGTGGGTGAATTCATCGATTCCCATTTTCTATAGACACCTCGCAACAATCATTTCAAAGTAAACACCTAAAATTTGGTGATTCCAACTCGGAATCGTGCACAATTACTTTATGCCGTGAATGTGAAGCTCTTATGGGAGAAGCCATCGTTGCATGAAGGTAAACTTAAAAGCTGTTCTGGCGGTAAAAATATTTCGTGGATCCAATCAAATTTTCATACTTGGCATGGAACTGCAATCTTCAATAGGATGCGTAGTAATGCTTTTGATTTCTGAAGGAAACAATCGGTTAGGGGTCGTTAATTTAGCATGACAGATATTCTGGGTATAAATAACCTTAAACACACAGCTTGTCGCTGTGTCCTGTTGCTAGGGTGTGTCCTGTAGGCATGGTGAGTCATAAAAAAACATACGTGTGTGGGCCTCAAAAATTGTTAAATTCTACTACTGGCCACCTGTCCATTGAACATAAAGAAGGCAACAGCCCAACATATGTCTGACGACGTTAGCGAAGCAGGAACGCCTTTTTCTACGCGTCGTAGGTAATGAAAACCGGCCATGTAGGGAACAAAATGAAGTACACATCAGGCTTCGCTCCCGAAGTTTAGCGCTAATTGCTATGAAACACTCTTCCTCGCATGCTTCACTCTCCCCCAACCCCCCCCCCCCCCGTTTTCAATAAATGCGAAGCATTTCTTAGCAAACTTCGGCGAATTTGCGCGTATCTATCTATCTATCTATCTATCTATCTATCTATCTATCTATCTATCTATCTATCTATCCATCTATCTAGCCGTCTTGGACATTTAGCTCTCCTGGTCATTTCAATAATGGTTTTAATACCTAACTTGGTATGGCACCCCATGACTATATGAGTAACATATTTGAGTAGTCATACCATAAAAATCATGATATGGATGTCATGAATGTCATGATTTACAATTCATGGTCCTGCAGCTGTTACGGTGGTTTCTTTACATGGCATGTTGCAAAACTGAGATGGTATGACATGATTGCATGGTAAACACAAGCCACAGACCCTAACATAAATATCAAGACATGCGTGTCATGCAATATCATGACTACATGTGAAGCTCATGATGCGCTCGTGGGCGTTTCGCTGGCGTCACTTATACCAAATTTGGTATTATGGGACGCGAATGGCTGACGAAGGTATGTGATTGGTGCAAGCATGATAATCATAGGATGCGTGTCATGTAACACATCACTACATGCCACGCTCATGATGCGCTGGCGACCGCTTCGCAAAATTCACTTATGCCAAATTTGGTACAACTATACGTGAATGGATGACGAAGGTATGATACTGGTGCGAACATAATAAACATGAGATGCGTGTCATGTAACATCATACCACACTCATGATGCGTTCGCGGCCATTTCGATAGCTTTCCATGTGCCAAACTCGATATTACGCGATCTGAACAGACGACATAGGTAAATGACACATACAAACATGATAATCATGACATACGTGCCATGTAACAACATGACTATATGCCACACTCATGATGCACTCGCGGCAGTTTCGCTAGTTTTACATATCCCAAATTTGGTATTACGGGCGCCAATGAATCGCGAAGGTAAGTGAATGGTGCAAACATGATAATCATGAGACATGTCATGTGAGAACATGACTACATGTTGCAGTCAAGGCGCCAATACTTTTCGACGTGTCTCGGTGTGCGTGCTCCCCGGCGTTCATTTCGTCGGGCAACGTCGGCGTTGCCATACCAGGCACCGATCCTGCCATATACTCGCGGGTGTACGCTGTGCTTCATCGCGCAGACAAATGCGTGGTTCAGTGCGTCCGGCGTCCCTCTGTTATGAAAAGAGGGAAACACAGTGTTGCCTGGGTAACCAATCGGCGCGAAATGCAGCATCTCGCTTTTCATGCCGTTCGCCATCGGGCCGCGCCGACGGACGCTGGTCGCGCCAGTCGCACATGGCGTCACACTGTAGAGTGCTCGCGTTTTCCTTACGTAGCAGCGCTGTGCCCAGCGTGCGCGCACGTCAACGCTACATTGGAGAAATTGGGCCCTTCATGATGCGCTCGCGGCCGTTTTGCTAGCTCCCCATATACCAAATTTGGTGTTACGTGCCGTCAATGAAGGATGAAAATATATGACTGGTGCAAACATGATAGTCCTGACACGCGTGTGATGTAAGAACATGACAATATACCATGCTCAAAGCGTTGTCGCGGACGTTTCGCTAGCGCCACGTATAATAAATTTGGTATCACGTGACATCAAGTGATTTAAGGTAAACGACATATCAAAACATGATAATCATGACACGGAAGTCATGTACGGCATCATTCACCTCCGACTCGTAACATTGTGCTGATTTCAAAGTGGCACATGAACCTCACTAATGCGTGCTTCGCAAATCATTGATTCCCACTGTACGTGGCATTTGCCAATTTTTCTTTGAGCCGCCACTGAAAAACATTTTTAGAGGCGAAGCTTCTTGAAGCGGCACCCGTTAGTCCCTCGTCGTAGTACGTAACATGTCTCACGCTTTGACCTGCAAGGTGGTGCCAGTGGAAGCTCTCTCCTGTGCGTTGTTGAACAATAAAAAAAAAAAAATGGCAGCATATCCACGGAGTGAATAATGAGGAGTGGGGCGAAGCATTCGTCCGTCCATTCGTTCTTGCTTCCGTCCTTTCCTGCGTACGTCTGTGTAACCGCCCATGCGTCCATCCACCCGTCCATGCGTGCATCTGTTCGTGCGTCCGTCCCTGCGTTCGTCCTTGCATCCGCGCCTGCGTCCGTTCATGCATCCATCCATGCATCTGTCTGTGTGTCCGTTCGTCCATCTATTCAGCACTCCAAGTACCACCATTTCGCATCTTTTCATCGTATATTCTCCATATAGGAGCACCACCATCAAGCCGACATTTCAAGGACTAAACGGGAGGTGGCACATGCACACTTTCTTACGGCTTGCGCTTCGGGTTTACTTCCCACCTTTAACCACCTCGAGTTCATGGTGTATACTAGTTCACTGTATTCATGGCTATGCGGCCCAACGCTCGCTAAACCTTTCTAAAACCAAGGAGGTTACACCCAGCGAGTATAACGTAGCAACCCTTTCTTGTCAGATCGTGCTCAATGTACCTGCCACTGGCTGCTAATGGGGATCGCAGCGTGCGCGTTGACTAAAAGCCGAATGCTCCTGTCTCTCATTCTCCATTAGCAGCCATTGGCATGTACAGTGAGCACACGTTTTTATTGTTAAACAATGCACAGAAGAAATCTCTCACCGGCACCACCTTGGAGGTCAAATGTTATACCTATTTCAGGTATGTGCCACTGGTGGTTACGTACTACGAGGGACGCACAAGCCACGCCATAAGGAGCTTCACCCCTAAAAATCGCCGCATGCGCGTTAACTAGAAGCTGAATTCTCCTGTCTCTCATATACCATAAACAGCCATTGGGATGTACATTCAGCATTATCTGACAAGGAAGGGTTCCTACGTTATACTCGCTGGGCGTAACCTCCTTGGTTTTAAAAAGGTTTAGCGAGCGTTCGGCCACAGTGCCATGAATACAGTGAGCTGGTGTATACCATGAACTCGAGCTGGTTAAAGGCGGGAAGTAAACACGAAGCGCAAGCCATAAAAAAGTGTGCGTGTGCAACCTCTCGTTTAGTATATGGATTGTCTGCTGGATGGCGGTGCTTCTATATGCGGAATATATGATGAAAAGATGTAAAATGGTGGTACTTGGAGTGTTGACTAGATGGACTAACGCACACACAGACAGATGCATGGATGGATGCACGGATGGCTGCACGGATGGATGGACGCATAGACGAACACGGGGGCAGATGCATGGACGAACACACGGATGGTCACACAGACAGACACATGGACGGACGGAAGCAAGAACGAATGGACGGACGGATGCTTCGCCCCACTCTCCATCATTCACACCGTGGGTGTGCTGCCATTTTTTTCTTATGCGCTTGTGAAGTTAAAACGCAAACACAATATCATCCCTGCCTAAATGTACAGTATAAAGACAAAAATATATCGGTCCTGAGAGACTTCGTCAGTCAAATACCAGGAAATGATCGATGACCAAAAAATCAAGTCGAATTGGTGATACTAAGAATCTTTGAAGCATCGTTGTTATTAGCTTTCATTTGGACCTCCCCCCCCCTAAATTTTGTCTTCCTTATTTTCTGTGAGG
This sequence comes from Rhipicephalus microplus, assembly GCF_013339725.1. NCBI lineage: Eukaryota > Metazoa > Arthropoda > Arachnida > Ixodida > Ixodidae > Rhipicephalus > Rhipicephalus microplus. The sequence goes on from NW_023611185.1 coordinate 24,048, forward strand.
TATATTTAATTACCTAAATTGTTCCAGTCAACAAAACAGTATGTACACTAATCTTGCCATTGATATCTCAGCATCACGCATGGAAGCGTCCGAGTATTGTCCACAATTTACCCAGCACCACTATTAGTAAAAGTCATCGATGGATTCACCAGCCTTCAAACGCAAAACTCCCCTTGTTCCAACGTGATGAGAGCAAGCGCACAGCGCTTGCTGAAGCATTTTTAGCAGCGTTTCAATCGTATGATAATATGTGAGAGATAAATAAAAAGAGTAAGGCAAAAAGGGTACTAAAATATTTGCCCGGTTGGGTACGCTTCACATAGGTAAGAAAAACAGGTAATAATAATAGATTAAAAAGAGAACACAAAAAACAGCTAAGTACGATGATATTGATATTTGCTTCACCGAAGGCATCAACCATTCAGGAAACTTTACAGTCTTTTAAAAAGCATTTAAACTTGTACAGTGAAGGAGGTTGTACAGCGCTGTATTCAAGAAGGGCCTCGTTTGAAGTGTTGCAGGCTGTATTGGTAAAACCAAGTATGTGAGGTTGAGATGTATGTTAATGCATTGCATTCTCTAGGGACGGCTTTCTGCTCTCCCATAGTAGGGTACTTAGTGCTTCGTATCGTCAAACACGTTTTTTTTCTAAATATAAATGTTCTTCACCTGTTAGCAAGGTTGCCGTAGGGTATATTTAATAGACAGCCATAGTTCATGCTAAAGGAAGCACAAGTAGCGATACCACTTCATTTTTTCGCCACATTCGTAGCCAAATAGAACAATAATTGTAATATGATGGGAGTTTTTCTGTAGTGTTAGTGTCATACAATGAGTACGATTTCGATTATAAAAGACCACACGCATAATTAATCGATCTCGCATGGTTTTTGGCCAAGATGTGAGCATTAGATGTGATGGTGAATGAAACGCTAAAAAAATGTTGCACAATACAAACTAACAAATAAATATTGACAGACTTATTGCATTATGACAATAACAGTTATCACCATTACCCTGGTAAGTCAGATAAAAGTAATTATTCTGTGTGCGTAGTGTAAAAGAAGTATTGAGTTGTACAAAATGCGATACCTACCTCATGGCGATAACCAAAGAATTAATCCATGTAGAGTGGTGATAAAATAAATAAAATACACCGTGAAGAAAACTGCCGTAATTCAAGCGGGTAAATTTTTGATATTTATGAAAACTAACTTTGTGACTTCAGTGCGAGAGCTCCCAGAAGTTAGCAAAAATAGAACGTTTTTCTTGGTCACCAGGTAGTGCCACAACTACATTAGACTGGTTAATAAAAGTTTATTGCACCTGTAGATAGTTTATGCAGAACACAAGTTCTGCCGGGGACAGAACTATTTTCGGACATCAAAGCAAATAAGCCAGAGGGAGCATTAAACCTTGTGACAGTATTTTCATGAAGTCCAAGGCCCAAAGCAATTGATTGGTAGATTTACCATCTTTCAGACTAGCATCACTTTGGCGTCAATTTTGTTCTTCTCAGTGTTCACGTGAGAACACACTCTCTGCTATCAGTATTACAGAATAACCTCTGAATATGTATTGGGCAGTTTAAGAAGCACACTTGTCACGAATTTGACAGAATTCACGCAATTTTATTCGTCCCTTCTTTGCAGACCTGCCGTGCGAATCGCAGCTGGGGCGAGGAGTGCGTGACGCGCCAGATCCTGTTCCGAAACGGTGAGTGGGTGGTTTTTATATCTAAGTAATAAGAAAACTGACTACTATTTTCACCAGGGGTTAATTTTTAATGTAGCCATAAGGCAGCCATAGCGCCAACTTGTTATTTCTGTCACCAGGCGGGTTCCTCGTAGCTAATTTGGTGCATGGTAGTTACCAACGGCAACCCTGCCTTGTTGATTGTGTTACCACTCAACCTTGCAATCAAATAACAACTAGTCTGCATTAATACCCTTGTGCAAGTGTGGCAGTTCGAAGCATAGTTTATGATTGCGGGTCTGCACCGTTTTACATTATCTCGCTACCAATTGCTGGGTAATTATTTCTGTTCAATAAATAGTTAAAATAGCATTGTTGACTCGAAACCTAGAGCGACTCAACAGATTTTAATTAGGCTTGTTCAAGTAGAGTTGATGTTCTGGTTTCTAAAAATTTAAGCCCGTTCCTCTTTCTTTTTGTCTTGTTTTTAATGTTCATAATGTATTCTGCATAAATTGAGATTTCTTGACAAATGTCCTTTGGTTACATAGCATTTCACAGCAAGCCATGGTAATGCAGAGCATCAATGTGTCAGGCGTTGTGTAGATGTTAATATATGTGCTTTATTTAAAATATACTTATCATTTCTTTGTAAAATATTCGCATCCACTTCTCCACTAAGTCTATGCTGCGTAAATTTACGCTTTTTTTTTGCCCGATGTATTGCCCTTGACAGTGGGCTTTTGAATTTATTAACTTTTGCTTGCAAGGTGCCCTGTCTAGTTATTTTTCCCTTCGGTGTGTGAAAGATAAACGCGTGTACCGATAAAAAAGCACTTGAGTTAAATAAATGAAGGAGAAGATACCTGAAAAAACTTAGGCCCTTAACACAGACAAGATAATAAAAAGTGGCTGTAATAAAAGTCCAAGGGATCAAAATTACGTCCTGAAGGTCTCAAAAGTTCACACTAAAGAAACCTTGAAATAGTTCGAAAGAATTTGTACAAATGCATTGGGCCACTAGAGCAAATCCTAAGGGCCATTCACAAAAATATTTGTGTCCTTTTTGTGAAGTGTGTATTTTATAACAACGCTTTGAAGCTGCCAATTGCTACAATCAATGCAGATCGCACCAACTCAGCCAAACACGTTTTTAACCCACCGTTCAGAGCTAGACATGCTCTGCCCAATATGTGTAACTGCATCTGCTGATCTGTTGACTATGGAACGCGCAGCACAGGCCTCGAGCAGGCGGCAGAGCTTAGCCCCGAGCACTCGAAGGAAGAGTGGAAATAGTTGAGGAGGAAAGCCAGAGCGGAGAAAGAGGGTACACATTTATTTCTCGTAGCTAAGTTAATAAGGGGTAAATTGATGGATTAACTGTTCCAATAATTTCTTCCAGTAGGGGTCATAAAAAAGGGAAAGTGATAAAAAACCGCTTCATGGATCTTTAAACAGAACGTGCATACATAACGCAGTTTCAACCAAGTATTCGTGGCCTTTATTATGTCATTCTCTGCCATTTTATCAGTGCTCCTTGCGTCAATTGTTTGAGTGAGGACAACCTACTGCTCAAGGAGCTTGTTACCAGAGATGACACGTGCCTAAATATTAGCTTTTCCACCAAACGTAAAGTACTCTTGGTATTGCTCAGAGTATTGGAACAAATTGTATTCCAAACGCTCCTAGTATACCTAAGTGTTGGAAGTATTCCTTAAAAAAACACCAAAACGCGTGAGACATAAGTCACTCTCCATCGCAGGCATACGCACAGCGGAGGTGGGGGATTCAAAGAATCCCCCACCTCCCCTATCAACAAAGACATTGTTTGAGGGGAGCGAGAAATAGGGCGAAGTCAGTACCATACATTTACAATATAGGAAGGGGAGGGTGCTGCAACAATACTTCGCCCCCTTCCTTGAAGGGGAACCCTGCGCATGCTCATGTTCTCGACACATTTCATGCAGCAAAAAAAAAAGCTGAGCCACTTTCCAGTAGAGGGTTCTTCTTTAAAATTAGTAATAAAGCGAAGAACCCAGATACAAATGCGAGTTTTCGGCGATAATAAAAAAGTCACAGCTTTGCCACAAAGACGAAGCAATGGACGCAATAGAAATCAATTGGAAGGTCACACGCAGAATGGTAAGCATATTGAAACGTGCCCTGCGGTTCTCACGTGCAAATTACGCACTGAAAGTTCTCACATGTACAGATTCACGTGAATGAGACTCTCCGTTGTTACTTCGCTATGTCTGAAAAGCGCGCGATTTTCGCAAACGAAGACTACAATGATTGCAGTGACCTTTGCGCGCCCGGTAACTACAACAGAATCGTTCCAGGTTAAGCCCTAAGCCAGCCAAGATTCTCCCCGCGAGATAAGGGCGCGCGAGGGAGCGTCACCCTCCTCCTTTATGCGGGGCAAAGTATGCGTGAGAGACTAGAGAGCGCGCCGCCGTGCGATGTTGTGACACGTGCTCATTGCGCCATTTTGCTGGTAATGCTGAAAATACGATAGTCCCCGCCCCGCCCCCCTCCCGCCGAGTTCCATCAACAGAGGTAAGCGGTAGATATAAATAGCTTGTTGTTTAAATGTTGAAGAATGTGCGCCATGGTGGCGCAGAACCTAACACCTCGCATTCACGACGCAGAGCTCCCACGCTCGATTCCGCGCGCCGCAGTCCCTTCTAAATTACATATACGATGAGTGTCGACGCCGGAGGCAAAATTCAGCCGAGAGTGTCTATATATTTGCTATCAGAAATAAAAAGCAATATGAAGCATGCTATGCATGAGGAGTTGTTACAAACGTAAGAAAAGGGAAGCTATACATAAGCGTATCAAAAGCTGTTTCAGCATTCATAGCTTCTAATAAAACCAGGAAAAAGTAGAAAAATAGTTCAAGACGGAAACCCAGTAATCTCTCCTCACAGAGATATAAAGAACATGAAATACAGTGATATAAAATTTTCTTAGGCCAACTATTTTTTCTAAATTCACAGATTAGAAAAGCCTTCCTAAGTGCCACGATGAAGAGAGCACTTTCATTCATGTTTTCTTTTATTCGGAAGATGTTTTAAAAGAAAGCGCAGAAACAGTACCCCAGGGTGGCACAAGTTTTTTTTAAATATTCATACTTGTCACCAGGGCCCGGGAGGCGATTGTGGCCAGAGGATTCCTGGAATAAGGAACCCTCCCACCTAGGGTGACCCCGAGCTCACAAACTTGGGAACACTGTCTCAAAAAATAAATGTTGATTTCATCATCATCATTCGTGTGTGTTTCGTTCACCTCACTTCATAATTTTTTAACTGTTTTGGAGAAAAATGATAGCAAGGATAGTATGTTTTTTCTCTTTCAGGTGTTTCCTTACTCAGAGCTTCAACAACTCTTTCGGAGCTTATCTCAAGATTTGATGTTAGTCCGTATTGCGAGAGCATTGGCGTTGTGGGAGCAAACTCCCCAATTAGCAGTAATGCCTTTTCTTGTGATAATATTTTTTCGGTAACCAAACAAATGAGGTTGACGAAGTTTCATCTCTATGAGGTATGTCTCTCTGAGCTACTTTCAGGCGCATAATATTCACCCCTCGAATACGTATTGTTCATATCACAAGTATCTTGTGGCACTGATCAGTTGGGATAATATTTCACATATTATTCCATGTGCCAAGTGAAAGAACAACAGTAGGTGGGTATTCCTTCTTCTTTATTGCTGGTTGTTTCAAGTTGGACAAAGTGCTTATTATACCTCTTCGTGATTTGTGCTTCCTTGGAGAATCTTACGTGAAGAGCAAACCACGAATTCGCATGTGTTACAGATTTGCATAAAAAATTTTAATAAAATGGAAGCTTTAGCTTTCTCCCCGAACACACAGTGGCAGCCCTGTGTGACGCCTCCTGGCTACATCACTGATTCGGAAGTATGTGCATGTCTAAAAATATGCAAATGAGAACGTAGAGGCCCACGCCATTTGTGAAGTATTCTCACAAAGCCACTACTGCATTTCTCGGTGAACGAATCATGTTAGGGCATTTCTCTGAAGGCCATTAGGTAAAAAACAGGGCTCGCTGGAGACACAGAATTAGAATGGCACGAACGCAGAGTCGATTGCTGGGTTGGACGAACTTATTATCCTGGTTGTTAAGAACGACAGAGTGAAGCCAGCCCGCAAGACGCTTTGATTTGCATAAATGGAATTTCGTGACCAGAACTGGCTGAGCGGCTGTTTGTTTTCAACGTCCTGTTTTCTCTTCGGCTTCCCGCAAGTTGCAACGTGGCGCGATTTCGCGCTAGACCGTGCAAGGCAACAGCTACGTGTGCCGAAAAACTCACTCATTATATTCAACGACGTGGAAAATTTGTGCAATTGAGCTCGTTTCTCAATGAAGCGAAACAGAACTGACAAACTGATTTTGCAGACAACGCGCTTCAAGAAGCGTTCGGATGTCCTTTATATGTGAAGCTCCTCACGCTGTAAGTCGTTCTCTCCGTAGTAGTAGCATTAGTAGTAGCACGGCCAATGCATCAAAGCGCACAAGGTGCTCGCTTTAATCCAGCGGCCGTGGTAGCAGTATAAATCCACATCTAGTCTATGAATAGTTCAATGGGTTGCGTTGTGTGCATTAAAAATCCTTGGAAATAATATCACTAAAAGGCATTAGTGGTCTTCGTATAGTTCACGACGTCGTATATTTGCCCGATAAATGGACGGGCTGTCAGGCAGACGGACGGACGGACGGACGGACAGACAGACAGACAGACAGACAAACAGACAGACAGACAGACAGACAGACAGACAGATAAACGGATGGATAGGCAGATGAACGCACAGACAGACAGGCATATGGACCACAGACAGACAGAGTCAGATGTACGTAACCACAGATGGACGGAAGGCAAAAGCACGGACGGACGGAATGACGGGCGCATGGACGGCGGACGCGTAGACAGACAGATGGAAGGAAGCATGCACGAACGGACGAAAGCATGGGTGAACGGACGGACGGATGCACAGATGGACGGAAGCACGCATGGACAGAACCACCGACGGAAACACGGATGACCGGACGAATGAATGGCCGAACGGATGAACGGAAGTACGGATGGATAGACGGGCCAACGGATGCACGGACAGACGGATGAACGAAAGCACAAACGGACAAAATCACGGACGGACGGAAGCATGAACAGACTTACGGATGGATGGACGGACGGATGCATGGACGGATGGTTAAGCGCTTCGCCCCACTTATCAATATTCAACCTGTGAATATGCTGTGAGTTTTTTTCTGCAAATGGCCAGAATACTGTGGCATGCCTATCACCAATTGCGTCAAAGTCGGGGATGCTTGGAATAACGATACGTAGATCTTAAGCAAGACCCTTGAACAATAGTGGTTGCAAATGGGCGCGGTTTTTGGTCGAGACTCCCAATATCATACAAAAAACCTTGAGTGATTGTCGCAGCCGCAGTTCTATTGCAGGGTGCACATGTCTTTCGACAAATATTTTGTCAATTTTACATAATGAAGATAGCGACATGGACGAATACCCATATTAGAACGTATTAAGCACATTAATAAAGAGTACTTATCTGCGTTGCTTTTTACAACATAACAGTGGCCCCAGCCTTTGTCGGAAACGGAGTTATAAAATTACGGTGGTAAGATGAGCAGGCAATCGCTGACAGTCTAGTTACTGTAGTCGGTTACAACGTAAGAATAAATACACGCTCCGCCCCCAGTACTGCAGCACACCTGTCATTGATCTGTGCCAAAGGGAATAATAGTGACTTCTACTAACCTTAAGCATATTTTTGCTGGTAATGCGAATACTACGCATATTATAAATTATTATTTTATTGTTCCTTGTTCAATTGTTACGTTTCGCATAGCTGGTTAATCGAAATTTTCAATGAACATTTTTGAGAAGAGAACTATTCAACCAAAAACTGGTGAAATTATTACGAGCTGATCCGCAAGATCTGCTTGACGTTACGTAAATGGCCGAGTTCAATTTGCTAAAACGTATATGCAAACTCTGCCAGGGTGGGATGGTGACTGCTGTGGCCGGAGCTACATTTATACTTAGGCTGTAACTGACTATAAAGTACTGGCGAATAAAGATAGCCAGTGAGAAAACCCTAATTGTTTTTTGAAAGACAAATATCTAAAACCATGTACTACAATGGTTGGTGTCATAAACAAGATGTAGCGCTTGGCTGCCGAAAAAAATAAAGGAACTAAACTCGTAACTGCCAGTCATGACATTCGTTAGCGACCGCGATTACAAAATAATAATAATCGTTAATGCTTAACGCCCCGAAACCACCATATGTATATGAGAGGCGTTGTAGTGGAGGGCTCCGGGAATTTCGACCAACAGGGTTTTATTAACACTCTCCTAAATCTGAGCACACAAGCCTCAAGCATTTTAGCCTCTATCGAAAATATGGCCACCAAGGCCGAGATGAAATCCCTCAACCAGCGGGTCAGCAGTAGACTACCTTAGCCACCGGACCGCCGTAATGCACAACCTGAAGCAATTCGGCCGACACACGTTGTCATCTGGAACATTATTGCACTTGTGGTTTTCTAAAAAACTATTCGCACAAGATTGGTTGAAAGCTGCACACTAATTTTAGATGGTGGCATGTGCTGCTTGCCGACTCATGGTGTGGCACCAATTATGGCGGTGAGATACATTTCCTTAGTTGAGGTTGATACACTCTTACCAGAACACAAAACAGACTACGGTCACAAAGGCATTGCGCGGCCTAAGGAGGCACGTGGCGGTGACATGTACGATTGATGTTTCACAGATTCACATTCTTACGTGAATTATTTCTCATGAACAGGTTCCCGCTCACACACTCGCACGCGCACACACGCGCGCACGCATACACGAATACGGTGTGAATACGTACGCCCGTCTCACTTACGTGCCACTGCTGTTCACGACAACAATGCATGCAACAGCATACTTTTCATACTCCTCCTTTGATGCATATCAACCCCAGGCAAGCTGGCAGACAAGATCAACTCGTGTGATTTGAGAAGACAAGGTTGAAGATTTAAAGTTATCTTCTAGGGGAGATCTGTACGCAGCCCCTCTTTTTGTTGAGAGCTAGCTGTGAACGCTTTACGGTGTGTTTAAAAAGTGATCAAGGAATAAGAGTACCTTGTACCCAACTAGGCGAAAGCAGCGAGCCGTTCATGTGTGTTTAGAAATTGTTGCTAGTGGTTTAGAGTGCTTGTTACTCCACTGTGAGAGAGCAAAGAGCCGTACCGTGGGTCCCACAATTTATAAAGTGAAGTGAAATGAACCTTATTTGGTCCTGTAGAACTGGTCAGACGCCCCCCTAAGAGGTGTCCGCCGCTGTTGCTGGCCGCGTTCACGCCGGAAGTAGAAGACCATGGCCCTCCGCCCGTTCGCAGGCCTCCTGGATTGGCGAGTATTGGACTGAGAGCTCGGGACTTTTGAGCGCCCTCTCCCAGTCTTTTTCTGTGCTGAACTTTGCGCCATGTAACGCCGGGCCCTGCCAGAGCATGTGAGCGAGTGTGCAGTTATGTGCCTCACAACTAGGGCATCCTGGAGTTATGCCATCAGCAAAGTGGCTGAATGTGCTACGAGATGGGAATGAAACATTTCATGAGGTTCTGTCGACAACAACTCTGTCAGATTCGTCGATTCACTGAGTACAAGAATCATTAAATGTTTAGACAGAATGGTTAACGACTCAGAGCACATGGTACTCTACTGTGAAAACTGAAAGGCGTTTCATGGGACTCACACTCTGCATGTGTGTTCAGAAAAAGTGGTGAACAATTTAAAGTGCTTGGTACTATAGTGCGTAGAATATATTGGCTAGTTTGCCGTTTGCCAGCTGTTTTAAACGGGCTCCGCTGCGGTGGTCTAGTGGCTTAGGTACTCGGCTGCTGATCCGCAGGTCGCTCGATTGAATCCCGGCTGCGACAGCTGCATTTCCGATGGATGCGGAAATGCTGTAGGCCCGTGCGCTGAGACTTGGGTGCGCGTTGAAGAACCTCAGGTGGTCAAAATTTCTGAAGCCCTAGAGTACGCCGTCTGTCATAATCATAAGGTGGTTTTGCGACGTTAAACCCCCAATATCATCATCATCATCATCATCTTTTCAATGGAGGAATGTGGCACCGAGTTGTCTGAATGCCCGCAGTTACCGCGAGGGGTGCTGCCAAGAGGGTCGGAGCGTTGGGCTAGGAAGGTAGTCAGCTACTTTACATGAAGATTGTCCATACAAAATGTAGGAAGCGAACCAGAAAATTGACTGGTAAATACTTAGAAAACAGCAGGGGGCCAAACCGAAAAATGGCAGTGGCTTAGCTCAGCTATGCCAGGATATACGTAGCGTTAGCAAAGGTTCAGCTGATTATTCTTAGCTTTCCAGATATCATGCTTACAGCTGTTCCAATGACACACACACACGGTATACGTATTATGTGGCACATGTATATTTATTTTGCCGGGCAACTACTTCAGGATCTGATGAGTTAAGCTTCTCCGCTCTACTGCACCGTTGAGCAGCACTTGCACTCTCCTTCTCCATGGCTATACCACAGTGGCAAACGCCAGTCAGAGGTGCTATCAAGCGGCTCCAGCACAGTGTCAGATGGCGACTGCACAGGGAAAGCGCGCGTCGGCGTCGATATGTCTACGAAGGCTATGACGGCACACCTCTGGGAAGCGCACACCGGCGGCGGAGAGTCGCGCGCGGCCGCGGCCGAGTGCGAGGGAGGGGCCGGCTTTGATGCGTGACACCACTGATCGTCTGCGCAGCGCATCGCATTGCGCGCACACCGGCGGCAAGCCGCGCGCGGCGGCGGCGGAGTATCATTGCGCATGCGCAGACTAGTGCCACACAAAATCGGCTCAGCGAAGCCAGTGTAGCTAACGCTACAAAAGAATTATCGGTTAAGAAGAAGGTGAAAAAAGCTGAGACCGATATGTGAAAAATCGGCATGATTAAGAAGTCCGCATTAGAGATCTATTGAGCTTTTAAGCAAGAAATTGCCAAGGAAAGGATCTATGATAATACTCGGGGTAGTTCTCTACTGTTTGAGGCCGGGACGGGAGTATTGCAAACCAAGACCTATCGGGTCAAATACGTAGGGGTAGACACGGTATGCAGTGCGTGTGGAGAGAAAGAGGAAACTGCCGAACACTTGATAATGTTCTGTAAAGGGCTTCACCGTATAGTTCAGCATGATGGCGCAGAGTTTTTCAAAGCACTAGGGTTTAGAGACAAAGAGGGCAAAATAGACTTTAAGCGGGTAGAACTAGCTAGAAAGAGGTTATCTGATTGGTAGCTAAAGTCAAGGCACGATTGAAAATTAAACCATTCATGGCATAGTACGAGTTCTCAACCTCACTGTTTAAAGAAAAAAAAAAGAAATCTAGTTTTTGGTTCACTAAGTATTACAGCTTCGTGGCGCGAGCCACCGCCCGATCTAAAGGGTACAGCCATATCAATCCATCCATCCATCCAGCCGACACCGTATGTCGTCTGCTTGGCACAACTGATTTGCAGTGGTTGCGTGGATTTTAATTGTGAAGCATTAAAGCATTTTTAGCGAACTTGGGCGACATTGCCCGTATCTATCTATCTATCTATCTATCTATCTATCTATCTATCTATCTATCTATCTATCTATCTATCTATCTATCTATCTATCATCTAGCCGCCTACGACATTTAGCTCTCCTGGCCGTTTCGGTACTGGTATCATTACCAAACTTGGTATGGCATAACATGCCTGTAGCAAGATCATATTTGACTAGTCACAACATGAAAATTATGACATGTATGTCACGGATGTCATGATTTACATGACTAAATGCTACGCCCATGATGCACTCGCGGCCGTTTCGCTAGCTTCACATGTACTAAATTCAGTATTACGTGACACGTGCGGACAACATGGGTAAATGACACATCTAGACATGATAATCCCGACAAGCGTGTCATATAACAACGTGATTACATGACACACTCATGATGCGCTCACGACCGTTTCGATAGCTTCACATATGCTAAATTTGGTCTTATGTGACGTCATTGGATGACAAAGGTGTGTTACTGGTGCAAACATGATAATCATGGTACGCGTGTCATGTAACAACATGACTACATGCAATGCTCATGATGCGCTGGTGGTCGTTCCACTACCTTCACGTATACCAAATTTGGTATTACGGGACATGAATGGATGTCGAAGGTATGGGACTGGTGCAAACATAATAAACATGAGATGCGTGTCATATAATAACATGACTACATGCTACGCTCATGGTGCGCTCGCGTCCGTTTCGCAAGCTTCATATGTACTAAATTCGGTATTACATGACGCGAAAGGACGACTTCGGTAAATGACTCATCGAAACATAATAATAATCAATACATGCGTGTCATGTAACAACATGATTACCTGTCACACTCCTGATGCGCTCACGGCCGTTTCGCTAGCTTCACATATGCTAAATTTTGTATAAAGTGGTGTCATTGGATGGCGAAGGTATGTGACTGGTGCAAAGATAACAATCATGAGATGAGTGTTATGTGAGAACATGACTACATGCCACAGTCAAGGCGCCAATACATTTCGACGTGACCCGGTAGCGTGCGCGCCGGCATTGCCACGCCAGGCGCAGCTCCTGCCATATACTGGCAGGCGCGCGCCGCACTGCGTTGCTTTGACGCATGCGCGTTTCAGCGCGTGCGGCGTCCCTCCGTCTTGAAAAGAAGCAGACGCAGTGCTGTCTTGTTAATGCATCGGCGCGAAACGCAGCGTGCGCATTTCCCGCCGATTACCGTCGGGCCGTGTCGACGGACGCTGGTCGCGTTGGTAGCACCTGGCGTCAAGCTATAGGTGGTGGTGGAAACATATTTATTTATTTAATTACATGAAATTTTCTGCGGAGAAGCTCCGAGTAGTCGGACATGCTTGGCTTGCGGTGAGGGGGCCCTTAGTCCAGGGCTCCGCTTGCAGCAGCCGCTCTGCGGGCCCGGTTGATCAGACTCAGTTGATCTTCCAGGTTCTCGCTGGCCAGCAGCTCCTCCCATCGCTCCGCTGTTGGATTTTGTACTGGTTGTAAGGCTGTAATGGCCTGACACCCCCACGTGACGTGGTACAGAGTGGCTTTAGCTGAACACCATGGGCAGAGAGGAGAGTATGCCGAGGGGTGCATTTTACTCAGGATGTGCAAATTATGAAACGTGCCGGTTTGAATTTGCCTCCAGCTGACCGATTCCTCTTTACTTAGTGTTCGGTGTGGTAGCGAATAAGCTTTCCTAAGTCCTCTGTAATGGTTTAGGATGGCCGAATAGTCGCAAGGGACCGGAACGAGTTCCTCAGGGGCGGAGTTGGAAGGTGCTCGGCTCGCATACCCTCGAGCTACCCTATCCGCTGCCTGATTCCCCTCCAGACCCATGTGGCCCGGAGTCCATATAATCCGATGCCAAATTCTGAGTGGATGTGTAATGGGATGCTCGCCAGTGTCTGTAACGCTCATGATGACGCTGAGAGCGGGTTGGCTGATGCGCCCCTGTAGGTAGTTGCGGCAAGCTGCTTGAGAGTCCGTGAGAACTGTCAGCGACCTTCGTTGTCTGTAGCCGAGGGCGAGAGCGAGCGCGATGGCAGTTTCTTCAGCATCGGTGATGTTGCGGCACCGCACGGAAGCGCTGGTACGTTCTGTGAGTGTGTGGTCCACGACTGTGGCTACAGCCTTATTGTTTGCATGGTCGTAGTTGGCGGCGTCAACATAGTACGTAGTGTTTTTGTGTGCATAAGTTCGCTCGAGGGCTTCCACTCTGGCTTCCCTCCGGCCCTGATGTAGTCGGGGATCCATATTGCGGGGGATGGGAGCGACCTTATAAGTGGCACGAAGTTGGTCCGGAATGGGCTTGCGACGAGCTGCTTCGTGAAACTGGCTGATGTAGCCGAGGCGTAGGAGCAGGTCACGGCCTGTAGGTGTTTGCTTGAGCCGTTGCAGTTGTGTGGCGAGTTGCGCTTCACAAAGTTCTTCAAAGGTGTTGTGTAGGCCCAATGCGAGGAGCTTGCTAGAAGGAGTACCCGGTGGTAGCTTGAGTGCCGCTTTGTAGGCCTTGCGGAGCATTGCGTCTACTTGGCCCTGTTCGCTCTTGGTCAGGCGTTGGCAGCGCAAACTGTATGTCATCCTACTGACCACAAGGCTACGTATGAGTTTCAGGGTGTCCTCCTCGCGCATGCCATGGCGACGAGTGGCTACCCGAGATATCATTCGGACCACTTGCAGTGTAGTGGTGCGGAGAAGGGAAAGTGTGTGATTCACATGGCGGCTCGACTGTACCCACATGCCTAATATTCGAATGGTGGATTTCTCTGGGATTTGTTTGCCAGCAAGGACAACCTGAAGGCGGGAGCCTTGGTTGTTCTGCGTCGATGGTGGGAGCTTGCGTCGATAAATTCGTAGAAGCTCAGATTTTTTCTGTTGAACAGGCCAGGCCTCGTGCCTGCGCGTATTCTTCGACGCATGTGGCTGCCTGCTGCAGGTTATATTCTTTTTCTCCAAGGGACCCCCGCGTGGCCCAGACGGTGATATCGTCCGCATACATTGCGTGATGGATGCCATCGATGCGGTGGAGTTCATGTGCCAGGCCAACCATAGCTACATTAAAGAGTAGCGGGGAAATCACTGAGCCCTGCGGGGTGCCCTTGTTCGGAACCTTGATAACATCTGATCGGATGGAGCCGAGACCGACTGTGGCAGTGCGGTCCGACAAGAAGGCGTGAACATAACTGTAGACGCGCTGCCCACAATGAAGGGCCTCGAGGCCCTCAAGTATGGCCTGGTGGCTAATGTTATCAAATGCGCCCTTAATGTCTAAAGTCAAGATAATGTTTTCTCCTTGCTGGGGGGCGTAATCAATGACGTCTTTTAATTGTAGCAGTACATCTTGCGTTGAAAGATGTGCCCGGAACCCGTACATTGAGTGCGGGAAAAGGTCATTGTCTTCGAGGTAATCTTGCACGCGATTAGTGATGACGCGCTCGAAGAGTTTACCAAGGCAGGAAGTGAGGGCTATTGGTCGGACGTTTTCGATCTGAAGTTTTTTGCCCGGCTTCGGTATCATTATGACCTCCGCGTGCTTCCATTCAGGAGGAAGCGTGCCACGTTGCCAATGATCATTGAAAAACGCCGTGATTTCTTGTACGGCGCTGTCGTTGAGGTTCCTGATAAGGGAGTACGTGATTCCGTCTGCCCCAGCAGCTGTGTTGCGATTGCTGCTGCGAATGGCTGCGTAAACTTCGTCCACCGTTATTGGTCGGTCGAGAGTGTCATTGGCACGTCCACGATACGCAGCTTGAGATGCGGGTGGGTAGAAATCGCCAAAGCATTTTCACCGGACTTGATCCAGCAGCTCATCGTCAGTACCCTCAAAGGCGTGTATGAGGCGCATGACTGACTTATTCGTCTCATTTTTTGTGCGAGTGGGGTCCATCAAAGCGCGCAAAATGTGCCACGTGCGGGCTGTGCCCAATGAGCCTCGAAGAAAGTCGCTAAACTGGGCCCAATTGAGTCGCGCCAGTTCTGTAGCGTACTGCTCTGCCTGAGTGGTGAGTGTGGCGATCCTTAGCTTGAGGCGTCGGTTATGTTTTTGCCTCCTCCATCTGCGGATGAGGCTTCTTCGGGCTTCCCACAGATGTAGCAGATGGCCGTCCACTTCCGGCAGTGCAGGTGTTCTGTTAATGGTGGTGGTCCAACGCTCTCGAATTTCTTTAAGTTGGGTGCACCAGTCGGTGAGGCTTGTGAGGCTGTCGAGTGAATATTCGCTCTCACGACGAAAGGCGTCCCAGTTTGTGATGCGTGCTTCTCCAATAGACCGACGCACTGCGCTCTCTGTAACTTTTGTGCGGAGAATGAAGTGGTCGCTGCCCAAGGATTCCTGCAGGTTGTCCCAGTTATAGTTTACACGGCCACGGGCGAAGGTGAGATCGGGGCAAGTGTCCCTGCACACACTGTTGCCGATCCGGGTAGGGAACGCGGGATCCGTAAGCAGTTCAAGCTGAAATTTTTCAGTGGCAGCCGCAAGCTGTTTGCCTTTGACATCCGAACGGTTGTAACCCCAGCGTTCGTCGAGAGCGTGGAAGTCGCCGAGCAGTAAGAGTTCTTTTCCCTGGGCCAATCGGCAGGCACCTTGGACGAGGGCATGGAAATCAGTGTTTGTTTTGCTTTGGGGCGCTATATACGTTGACAATGATGATACTTCGCTTTTCTCCTTTCTTTTTTTGCCTGAGAACTAGCTCCACAATCACATGTTCTATGTTGGTGTCTGGGATATTGTCTAAGCCAATTGCGGTTAGCGCTTTGTCAATCAGGATGGCCGCTTTGCCCTTTGTTTGACTATTATAGGACTCATAACCTGAAAATATGGGTGGCGTTCCGGGCTCCTGAAGCGCTATGACATCTGGCCGAGCAAGGTGTGTGTTAATGTACTGTTGGAGGAGGCTCCGCTTTCTGCGGAAGCCGCGGCAGTTCCATTGCCAGACTTCTAAATGTTCGCCAATGAGTGGGGCTGTGCTGCCCATGGTTAATTCGTTGAGTGGAAAGGCGTGGGTATCGGAATCTCGGCTTGCGACGCTGATGTAGGAGTGAGGGTGAGGGCGCGGGGTGTCAATGCGGGGGTAGCGAGGATTTCGGATGCATGTGATTCCAATCCTAGTCTATGGTAACCTTGATCTGTCGTGGCGTGTGAGCTACGAGTGGCCCTCTTCCTGCGTATGTTTTCGCCTGTTTCAGCAATTTGCGCCTCGAAGCGTGTCTCGAGAGAGTCGAGGCGTTCTCCGAACTGCGTGAATACGGCACTGAATTGTTGCGATAGCTGCTGCGCGAGCGTTGAGAGCATTTCGCGTAACTCTTCGCGTGTGACTGTGGTGCCCGACGCAGCAAGAATTGATAGCGCCGTTTTAGGGGTCTTCTGTCTCTTGGGGGAGGTTGGGGGGTTTTTTTCGGGGAGTCGGGCGGCGATCCAAGACGTGCCATTAGGGCATGAAGTTGAGAACTGTCCTTTGCTTGACGTGCCCTGACGGCCGCCAGCTCCTGTTTGAGTTTTATGTTTTCCGCGAGAAGGTGTTCGTATGCGGTGGACAGGGTATTGAGTGGAGCGATGGGAGGATCTACATTTGCTGAACAGCTCACCTTATTGTCGGCACCGGCTGATGGAGTGGGATTGGGCTTCTCATTATGCTTGCTGGAGGCGTGCTGGGACTGTTGACAGGTGGGTTGCTGCTGCTGCTGCTGCCCCTTGGTCATCTGGTTCTTCGGATGTTGTCGCTGCTGTGGTTGCTGCTATTGGCCAGGTTCCACAGAAGGGAGGGGCGGGAAGGACTGTGACTTCGAGCGTGAGCGGGAGTGGCTGCATGAGGTCTCGTTTTCCTTGCTGAACCACCTACGTTTGGGAGTGGGTGGGTTACGATGGGGGTTGCGACCCCTGGCTGGTGCTGCTGGTTGAGGAGGTGGCCGTGGGCGCGGGGCCTTCAGTCTCTGAGAGCACTCTTTCGCGCCCGTTAAGTGGGCATCTCCACACAAGTGACATTTGGGAGCACAGGGGTGACCGTCAACGGGGTTGAGGATACCACACTGCCGACACACGGGAGTGTTTGGCGTGGGGCATACGTCTGAGCGGTGCCCCGGTTTTAAGCAGACTTGGCAGGCTTGTCGCGTCGGCTTGTACGGATGGCAGGCCACCTCCCCACTGTAATACAGTACATATCAGGGCAGAAGGGGACCTTCAAAAGTGATCACGGCAGATTTGGTAGCACCAAGCATTCGTGCACTGTGCACTGTCACTCCCTGCGTGCGCACGCGGAGGTTGGCGGTGAGTTCTTCCGGAGTTGTGCCAGGGTCTATCCCATGAATAACTCCCCGCAAGGTGCCCTCAGGGGCCGCCACATAGGTATTGAATTCGTAGGTCTTCCTCTCGAGCGTGAGGGTGGTGATCCGACGAAGAATTTCGGCCGTCTCAACATGTGGCGTGCTGGCAATGATGATGTTCGACCCGGGGCGAGTATGTATAATAAAATGATCACCAGTACAATGTTGTCGTGAATTTCCCGCCAGTGCTACGGCTCGGGAGAGTTGATGCGTAGTGAAATTCCGAATGGCCAGGCCCTTTTTCGGGCGCATGATGATCTTTATGTCCGTGCGTGGAAGCGGCGGCAGCTTCCGTCGTAGCTGGCGCGGCTTCGTTACGGGTGGTGGTGTTCGC
Source organism: Rhipicephalus microplus (assembly GCF_013339725.1). Classification (NCBI taxonomy): domain Eukaryota; kingdom Metazoa; phylum Arthropoda; class Arachnida; order Ixodida; family Ixodidae; genus Rhipicephalus; species Rhipicephalus microplus. The sequence continues at coordinate 42,024 of NW_023611185.1, forward strand.
GCCGGTGCGACGCCGGCCGCGTCTGCCTGCGCAGCAGGAGCGCTCGCACCCGCAGCTGCCCCGGCGTTGACGTGGCTGGGCGGAGTGCTTGCAGGACCGGCCGGCTGCATCAATTCCACTCTAGCTTTGTCGAATTTTTTCTGGCGTTGACACTGGCGACGGGAAATCGCCAGTTTCCAGTTGGCGTCGGTGTCGCTCGCCGGTCCCAGCGATGCAGACGATGTAGGATGGTGCACGGCAACTTCATCTTCGCTTGCCGAGGTGAGCTCGTCGAGGTCGAGAGATTCCGTGTTAACATGGGTGTCGTTGGGGCTGAATGCAGGTTGAACGCATCCGGTAGTAGTCACGTCAGCAGTTGGCGTAGTGCTAGCTTCCATATTGTTGTGGAAGGGGTCCCACCGTTAAGCCTAGTCACCCGTACTCGCACAGGCGAGCTGGGTCGACGCTTAGGCCTAGCGGCCCAGCGCTCACACGGGTTCTTCTGAAGGCGATAGAGCAAAATGGAGATGCTCTACAGCCTCGGGAAGGGTGTACGGTTCCCAGGACAGTTAAAACTTGATCCGACACAGTGCCGGCGACGATATCGAAGTAATCCGGTCAACGAGAGCAAGCGGACGCCGTAGCGCGTCCACTCGCTCCGGCGTCCATGCGCGTCTCTCCTCAAGCTATGGTGGTGGTAGTGGTAAAAAACATTTATTTCAGAAAAAGTCTACTAGAGAGTGCCGACGTGGCCCATCGGCGTGCTAGAGTGGCAAGACCCTATTCCGGGACGCCATTGGAGCTGGAAGCTGCCCGTGCGCGCTCCACCAAGGAGCGTTGCGCAGCCAAGGTAGAGCAGCCGAGCAGGTGCTCCTCCCAAGCCTCTCTAGTTGGGATAGGAAAAGGGGATGAAAAAGGGACGGGATTAACTGGGCACGATGCTACGACGTGATATGTGTCGGCGAGGACATGACAGGTCGAGCAGGTGCCATTGATTTCTGGCAAAAAGTGCCTGGCGACCGCCGGACTGATAAAGGTGTTCGTCTGCAGGCGGCGTAGCAGTCATTCGTCCGCTTTCTCCAGACCGCGTGCGGGGTGCGGGTAGAGGCGGCGCGAAGCCCGGTAATAAGCCAAAATTTCGCGAAAGAGCGTCAGGTTGGTATTGCCAGATTCCGTCTCGGGACATGGAGGGGCAACGGCCCGGACAGGAGAAGCGCGGGCAGCGGCATTTGCCGCCTCGTTGCCGGGCAGGCCCGAGTGGCCTGGGGTCCAGACTATACGAATGGGATGAGGGTTAAAGCGCCAAGAGGCTGCCTGTAGTAGGCTAGCCGCCAGCGGGGCAATGGAACCCTGAAGGTACTGAGAACAGGCCGAGCGCGAGTCGTCAGGATGGTGCGTGAGGCAGGGTGAGAGGCGGCCAAAGCTATGGCAAGCTATAGAGTGCTCGAGTTTTGCTAGGAAAGCGTTGCTGTGCCCAGCGTGCGCGCGCGTCTGCTTTACGTTGGAGTATATTGGACCCTTGGATTTTCATGCAATACTAACTAGAGAGGAATCTGGCACTGCGATCGTGTACCTCCATGGAAATTATGGGTAGTACAGGCTTCGGATTGGATAGGGTTAACTGGTGAAGTGTCTATGGACTTCTTTCAACAGTTTCAGTTTCGTTCTTCGCGCAGCGCGGGTAGTGGGTTGCGGTGAGAGAGGCGCCAGCAGTGTCTTTGTTGTTGAAAGAGGCTGATGACCACAAGATCTCCTGATTTTTTGTGATGTTGGATCTTTAGGAGTCATATTTGACAGTTTAAATGGTCCACTCACTGCTGCGCATAGATGTCGCGTCTCATGCCAGGGCAGGATATTGCCTCGAGTTCATGTTTTTCACGAGCGCGTCTTGCCTTAGCTTGTTTGAAATTGACTGCAAAGCGATGACGAAGCAAGGTAGACGCACCGTCACATTCCGCTGACTCGACTTCACAACAAAACCAGAGGTGCGTTGAGGGCATACCACTGGGACGGTCGCTCCTAGCGTCACAGAAGACGAAACGGTAAGTCTTTCACATTTATTACTGTATTGTTATTTCCATAAATAGATAATACCTACCTTTGAGAGAAAAACAGGCATGTTTGTTTTCAAGTGCTGTAAGAAATAATTCATTAAAACTTGATGCCAAATCTAGAACGCAATGGGGCAGCGATGCGAACCCTGCTGGTTGAATTTGCCTAGGTTTCTTTTTTGCCGTCTGGTCGCGAATACTTTTTGCAATGAAGTCTGCGCGGAAATATTTGAAGCAAGTTTGAATTAAATCTGAGTTCATATCACTTTGTTTTACACCCGAAAAAGAAGCGTTGCGAATCTCAAGAATGTAATTCATCCAAAGCGCATCCGAAGCCTGTACTTCCCATAAGTCCCATGGGGGTACAAGTGCCGCTAAAGGAGCCCGCGTAGACACTAGCGCCAGATTCCGCTTTAGGTAGTATTTTATGAAACTCTATAATTGGGCCCTTCTTGATACGTTCGCGGCCGTTTTCCTAGCTCCACGTACACCAAGTTTATTGTTACGTGACGTCAAGGAATGATGAAGGTATATGACTGCTGCAAACATGATAATCCTGACACGCGTGTCATGTAAAAGCATGACAACATACAGCGGTCATAACGTGCTCGCAGCCGTTTCTGTAGCTCCACATATATTAAATTTGGTATCACCTCACGTCAATAGATGACGAAAGTAAACGACACATTCCAAACATGATAATCATGAGACAGAAGTCATGTTCGGCATAATTTACCTCCACTTGGTAACGTTGTGCTGATTTTAGAGTGAGACATCAACCTTTCTCATTCGTGCTTCGCATATCATCGATTCCTACTGTACGTGAGATCTGGGAATTTTTTTTGTGTTCGTGCGTTCAGTGTTATTACCGGATTGTGTGTTTGCTGTTCGTGTCGTCACAGGGTAAGTGAGTGGTGGTCGTATATTTGTGCCCGTCCCAAGGATAATTGTCATGTGAACATAGAATACCGAAGCCGTAGGGATCAAAGGAAAGGACCTCCTTTGTACCGTATGTACAACTGCCTATACTGTTGAAACTAACAGTGACTGCCATTATTTATGACCCTTTCATACGAAGCGCGTCTCGCAGAAACGGGCAGAAGGATAAGGAAGCAGACAGGAGACTGCCACCAACTGCTGTGATTCGTAATAAACACTTTGATGAGAGTTTTGTCAAATGTGTGCTTACCATAACCGCGAACGACGTGCTCAGCGAAATTCTCCAAGACCAGCCACGCCTCAAACAGGATGCGGTACCCATAATATTTCCTGTATATTTTGAGCGAATCTAAAGCGAAGTACTAGCAAAACAACAAAAAATAAATTTGTCTGTAGACATTTCAGCAGAGCAGGCGCTGCAGCAGCGCTCCGAAGCGAGCTCGGCCATTGGAGGATCTTGTATCCTGAACGTAAAGTGCTCCACAAGCTGAGGATCCTAAATAGCTAGGGCGCGAAATTTTCAAGCTGAACGGCCACCACTGCAAGTCGTCATCGGACACAACAGAGCAATTTCCTTCATCCATGTCGGACAGCGATGAACCGCACATGTCGGCCGTATTGGCAGACAAGTGCCAAAAGTGTCGATCCCTACCAGCAGGAATGGTAGCTTACGCCTAATACAAAAGTGAAGGGCATATCCTCACGTCCTGTTCATTAAAATGATGTACATCTAACGGGCTCAATTTGCCTACAAGCAACCGTTGCTACAGCATTCTAGCCGCCGTACGCTGTATCGCAGAGTATACAAGAAAAATCAAGGGGACCTCACGCGTATTAACGTAGCCACATCTTTTAGTTTCCGAAAAAGGTCGTCGTAGTTGGTTGTTGTTTAATGAAAACAAAATTTTGACAGGGAGTACTTCTTCGGAACGACATTTTTTTTTTGAAAAAGAAAATTAGCGCATCTTGGACCCAGATGCCCAACGCTAAAGAAACAGCGGAGCCGGTGGGCATCAATTGAGGTATACTTCTGGCTATTGCTGTTTTGCTATGAATGGCTTGGTAGGCTAGCTGGTGTTGCATCATGGAAGGCTACGCAGCGCACATTGACGGGGACGTAGGAAGAACACTCAACACATCCATTCTTCATTTGTCCCTGTCTACGTGTTTACTGTAGGCTTTCTTGTTTTGCCAAAGTTTCAATTTCTTGGTTCTTTTTCACTCTATTTCTTCTTTTTTCGACATCTTTCGTGCAGGTCTTTTTTGTATATGTTCAATTGTATTGCTTTCTTTCTTATTACGGCCTTTTTCTAAACTTCTCGCAGCCTCTTTTTTATCTCTTTTTTGCTCGATTTCTTTTCAGTGTTTCGTTATATTTCTTTTTCCGTACTATATATTTTGCTCTATCCTCTTCTCACCATGGATTCCCCTTTCCGCAGTTTTCCATATATTATTGCGATACACAAGGCTGTATGGCGAGAGATTTGTCAATGTGACATTTTGGGCTATTTGGTTATATTACTCATATATGCTTCAATATTTGGAATAGCGCAAATACACTCGAACAAGGAAAAGACAAGGCGCTAAACAAGCGAGAGAACTCCCCCCAGCCCCTCTAAATCCTTCTCCTTCTCGGCACCACTGATGAGTGGAATAAGTATTCATTACTTCTGTAAAAGGGTTTATTGACGACTGTTGCGACGGTGGTCCTACGAAGAAACACGATCGTGCAAGAGCAACGGTCAAGCAGATGCCGGCGATGATCAGCACGAGCCGAGCGAGCGAAGCCCAGCACCCAGTACCCAAGCGGTGGCGATGTTGCTTGCCAACGACGCTCTTTCTTCTTCACAATTTGCCCCCGCCGAAAAAGAGCCATCCTGGCGACCTAAGAGTCTGGAGGCAGAGTGCTATAATATGGCTTAAGGCGGGCGACGTGGACGATGTCACGTCCACGCCGGCGCATGTCGTCAGATGGGGAAAGTGGCTCGATGAGAAAATTCACCGGCGAGGTTTGCTCCAAAACGTGGTATGGGCCCTCGTACTTTGGAACGAGTTTTGAGGAAATGCCGGGGGTTCGGTAAGGAACAGCCAGCCATACAAGTGATCGCGGGGAATAGCTGGGGCTTTGTGAAGAGTCGACGTTGTTTTCTTTCTGGCGCTGTTGTTCTCGAGACGTAAAGGTGCGTGCGAGTTCACGGCACTCTTCCGCATTTCGTGCAGCTTCGGACACAGATGGGCATTCGGATGCGTCAGGACGGTATGGAAGGAGAGTATCGATGGTGTGGGATGGTTCCCGTCCATAAAGAAGAAAGAAAGGTGAAAGTCCAGTGGTAGACTGTGCCGCGGTGTTATATGCGAACGTAATGAATGGAAGAATGCGATCCCAGTTAGTATGATCGGATGTCACATACATGGCGAGCATATCGCCAAGGGTGCGGTTAAATCTTTCCGTGAGCCCGTTAGTCTGCGGGTGGTATGCCGTGGTCTTGCGATGAACAACATGGCATTCAGAAAGCAGAGACGTGACGACTTCTGATAGGAAGGCTCGACCTCGATCGCTTAGTAGTTCTCGAGGTGCACCATGTCGTAATATGAAGCGATGAAGGATGAAGGATGCTACGTCCCACGCAGTGGCACTTGGAAGGGCGGCGGTCTCAGCGTAGCGTGTTAAATGGTCCACAGCGACTATAATCCACCGATTTTCATCTGATGTTGTCGGTAGAGGGCCATAGAGATCAATTCCGATCCGATCGAAAGGTTTGGCAGGGCACGGAAGCGGTTGAAGCGCACCGGACGAGTGGAAAGGCGGTGATTTGCGACGTTGACAGTCAGGACAGCCCATAACGAATTTTCGAACGAAATTATACATTCCGCGCCAGTAGAAGCGATGGCGAATGCGTTCGTAAGTTTTGAAAACTCCGGCATGACCACATTGGGGATCGTCGTGAAAGGAGGCGCAGATTTGTGATCGCAAGCTGCGCGGGACAACCAAGAGCCACTTACGACCTTCGGGGGCGTAGTTGCGTCGGTGTAGTAGCCGATCACGAATGGCGAAATGAGCAGCTTGACGTCGGAGAGATCGTAGTAGCGCAGTGGTTGACGATCCAGAAAGACAGTTAAAAAGAGAAGCGATCCACGGGTCCTTGTGTTGTTCACTGGTAAAGGAGTCGAGGTCGAGAGATGCGATGGAGATACCAGTGGTTCCGCAGGCCGAGTCGGTAGGTAAAGGCGAACGCGACAGGGCGTCGGCGTCAGAATGCTTGCGTCCGCTGCGATAGATAACACGAATGTCGTACTCCTGGATTTGCAGTGCCCACCGAGCTAGGCGGCCAGAAGGGTCTTTCAATGTGGCGAGCCAACAAAGTGCATGGTGGTCCGTTACCAGGTCGAATGGGCGACCGTACAAATAAGGGCGGAACTTGCGAAGCGCCCACACTAGCGCCAAGCACTCTTTTTCAGTGACGCTGTAATTGGCTTCAGCTTTAGTAAGTGTGCGGCTCGCATAAGCGACGACGTATTCGGAGTAGCCCGGCTTGCGTTGGGCGAGGACGGCGCCTAGACCAACCCCACTAGCGTCTGTGTGAACTTCCGTTGCAGCTGTTGGGTCGAAATGCCGAAGAATTGGAGGAGATGTTAGCAGACTACGGAGCGTGGCAAACGCGACGTCGCAGTCAGAAGACCAGGATGAAAGGTCTGCATCACCGCGTAGGTGGTTGGTCAGTGGTGACATGATCGATGCAAAATTTCGCACGAAGCGCCGGAAGTACGAACATAGTCCGACAAAACTGCGTAATTTTTTCAGTGTAGTAGGTTTCGGGAACTCAGCGACTGCTCGCAGTTTTGCAGGGTCGGGTCGAACACCATGCTTGGAGACGATGTGCCCTAAGATGGACAGCTCTCGCGCGGCGAAGCGGCACTTTTTAAGGTTCAGTTGGAGCCCAGCGTTGGTTAAACACGTCAGAACCAGTTGGAGCCGAAGCAGATGCGTAGGAAAATCGGGAGAGAAAACGACAATGTCGTCGAGGTAGCATAGACACACAGACCACTTCAGTCCACGCAGTGTGTTGTCCATGAGCCGTTCAAACGTGGCAGGAGCATTACAAAGACCAAATGGCATTACGTTAAATTCGTACAGGCCATCTGGTGTAATGAACGCAGTTTTCTGGCGATCAGCTTCTGCCATAGGAACCTGCCAGTATCCAGATCGTAAGTCTAAGGAGGAGAAGAATTCGGCTCCTTGTAGGCTGTCAAGGGCGTCGTCTATGCGCGGTAATGGATAGACGTCTTTCCGCGTCACCTTGTTTAATCGCCGGTAGTCGACGCAAAATCGAATCGATCCATCTTTTTTTCGAACTAGAACGACAGGAGATGCCCAAGGACTGTGCGATGGTCGAATAACACGACGGCGTAGCATCTCTTCGACCTGGTCGTTGATGACGTGACGTTCTGCAGCAGAGACACGGTACGGTCTTTGACGCAATGGCTGGTGCGAACCGGTGTCAATGTAGTGGTGCACTGCGGAAGTCCGACCCAATTCCGGCTGAGAAACGTCGAATGAATTCGCGAAGTGCTGGAGGAGATTAAGAAGCTCGGCGCGTTCATGGGCACTTAAGGTGTCGGCGATGGAACTCGAGAAGGTGTCACTCGATGAGCACTCCAGTGGGGAAAGGGCATGAAGTTCGGTCGAGGCGCTACTGCACGATTCGTCTGGCATGTTAAGGAATAAGGAGGAATCGAGGTACTCCACTCGACCGAGACATTCGCCGGCAAGTAGCGTAAGCGGTGCAGAAAGGGGGTTGTGGACGAAAATATTGCTTCGGCCCGCAGTGACGTCGAGTGTAGCGAAAGGCAAGGAAACGGCTCTGCGGCTCATGAAAATGTCGGAAGGTGTAAACATTACTGTAGCATCGTTATAGTCATCGCAGCAAACCGGGACAACGGCAAGAGAGGCTGGCGGAATTTCAGTGTCCTCACGCACGACGAGTTTTGGCGACTGCTCAACAGTTTCGTGCAAAGGTTCGTCACACAGGTGCGAAAATTGAACTTCAGCGCGTGCGCAGTCGATGATGGCATGATGATTTGACAGAAAGTCCCACCCGAGGATAACGTCATGCGAGCACACTGAAAGGACGATGAACTCGACAACGTACATAGAGCCTTGGATGAATATGCGGGCCGTACAGGTGCCAAGAGGTCGAACTTGTTGTGCGCTAGCTGTACGAAGCGATAGTCCAGAGAGCGGCGTGGCCACTTTGCGTAGGGAGCGGCAGAGCTGGGCGGCTATAACAGAAACGGCAGCACCTGTGTCGACGAGGGCAAAGGTAGAAACACCATCGACAGATATAGCGACGACGTTAGCTGGTGAAGTGCGAGGACTTGAGCATTTCGACGACGGCGCAGTTCTTGCCTCTGGAACTGCGGCGTTCAGTTTTCCCGGTTGGAGGAAGCGGGTCTAGGACGCATTGGGGACAGTGATCGCCTGCGAGGAGATGGGGAGCGGGGAGAGTGAGTTTGAGGCTGGTGTGACCGAGACTCAGGAAAGTTAGTGCATCCATACTGCGGTGAGGGATAGGGAGCAGGTATGTGCATGGGCTGTGGGTCATACGGTAACGGCCGAGTAGCGTCGTGGAGTGGTTGGAAGCGACGGCGACAATATCGTGCCACGTGTCCTGGAGTACCTCAGGCGTAGCAGATCGGTCGATTGTCAGGAGTGCGCCAGGAATTGCTGACTCGTGGTGCGGCCCAAGGTGTCGAAAATGGGGCGGAGTGGGGAGCGACTGAAGACATGGGTGGCAAATGCTACTGGCGGGGTCTGCTACGTACCACCTGGGCATACGTAAGAGGCGCGGCCACGGGCTGCATAGCCGGCGCATGGGTAACAGGCATGGCCACAGGCTGCTGGTGGGCAGCGACGGGAACAGCCTGAGCTACCTCTTCGGCAATAACGTCGCGGAGTGGTGAGGGCAGACGAGAGGACGGCGGCTGCTGCGTGAAGGGAATCAACGACAGTTGCCGAGCTACTTCTTCACGCACAAAGTCTTTAATCTCTTGCAGGGTTGGTGAGTGGTCGGGAACAGAAGTGAGACTGGAGAGCGAGTCGGCGTGTGAGGAAAATGGCCGAGTCAGGGCGCGCCGCTTGCTCAACTCGTCGAAACTTTGACACAAAGTGACAAGTTCCGCAACGGTGGCAGGGTTACGGGCCAGGAGCAGCTGATATGCACCGTCATTTATCCCTTTGAGGATGTGTTGAATCTTCTCCGACTCGGGCATGGTGGTGTTCACCCGGTTGCAAAGACCAATAATGTCTTCGATGTAGCTGGTGAAAGATTCCGTTGGCTTTTGTGCGCGAGTCCGCAAGCGTTGTTCGGCTCTGGACTTGCGAACTGCGGGTCGGCCAAAAACGTCAGCAAACAAGGTTTTAAAGATGGACCACGTCGTGATGTCGTTTTTGTGGTTGTTATACCACATTTCGGCCACGTCAGTGAGGTAAAAGATGACGTAAGTCAATTTGTCCGCGTCATCCCACTTGTTGTTTGCGCTCACCAGTTCATAGTTAGCGAACCAGTCTTCCACGTCGGTCTCATCAGCTCCGCTAAAGACCTTGGGCTCTCGCAAACGAAGAACGCCGGGGTTGCTGGGGGATGGAGTGGAAGAGCCAGGTTGCGCGTTGTTGGTAGCCATGATGGGAGGTAGCGTTCGGTTGCGCAGCTCCAGGTTCAGGCGACGGCGAATGGCAGCACCCAGGTTCAGGCGACGGGGAATGTCAGCACCTTCCACCAATTGTAAAAGGGTTTATTGACGACTGTTGCGACGGTGGTCCTACGAAGAAACACGATCGTGCAAGAGCAACGGTCAAGCAGATGCCGGCGATGATCAGCACGAGCCGAGCGAGCGAAGCCCAGCACCCAGTACCCAAGCGGTGGCGATGTTGCTTGCCAACGACGCTCTTTCTTCTTCACAATTCATATAGATTTATTGGTGTCATATGCACGTTGGGGTGTTTTGCTTTACAAAAAAATCTTTGTTAATAAAAGGTATGTTTCCTAAACTTTTTATGTAACTGATAATTAGGAAAATAATGGCAGACGGTCTCCTTATATAGCGGCTACCTTTACAGCCAATTAGGACAATAGAATTTAATACTCACAGCATATACGCGACTATTTATGGGAAGAGGAAAGAAATGGATGCTGAAAATCTTCTTGAATGTTGCTCCGAATGTGTTACTGGATAACGTAAATTATTGTATAAAACACTCTTGGATTCCTTCTGTGTGGAAGGTAGCTAAAGTGATACCCCTGCTTAAAGATAAAAACAAGGGACTTACTCTAGACAACATTCGACCAATTGCGTTTTGATTGAGAGATTACTACATGCACAGAAAACTAAATTTGTTACTGTTAATTAATTATTAAGCCCCTGTCAAATTGGTTATAAAACAGGAATATCTATCTGGTGTGCTCACATTGATTTCGAGAGCAGAATCCAGCTACCACGGCGACAGAAACAGTATGCAGCATTAGTTACACCAGATATCTCCGAAGTCTACGTTAGTGTCGAATACCAAATTTTACTAAAAAGTTTAGGGAGATTGCCTTGCCTAATTTTTCATTGCGTGGATGACTGAGTTCTCGCTGGACAGGGAGTTTTACTGTGTACAGGGTGGGATATCAACAGAGAAATTCAGACAGACACGAAGTGTTCCCCAAGGAGTGCTTTTGTCCCTGCTCCTCTTTAATTTCTTGCTTAGCTCCATTCCTCGTCATCAAAAAATGAGCACGTATGTTTACGCAGATAACATAGGATTCTTTGTACCTGCGGATGACATAAAATCACTTTAAACCTTTTTGCAGAGATTCTTATCTACCTAAGAAGCTTGTCTAGACAGCATTTGTTGATGTGCAGAAATGTGCAGTTCTAGCGTTCTCCCCACAAGACAATATAAATATAGCCCTCTCATTCCACCAAGCATATATTCTCTAAGTGCAAACACTCAAGTACCTCGGAATAATATAGGATGGAAAGCTCCACTGGAGGATGCATATCAAACATTCAGTGACCAAAGCGTCACGTGCGTTAGGCCTACTCACGAGGATTAGTAACAGTCGATGAAGCATGTGGACAGATGCCTTAATAACCAGTTGTACATACGCCCTATACTGGAGTATGTGTGTGCCTTATTTTTTGGTGTACCAGCATAGAAGATACGTCCGTTAGTTTTAATTGAGCGCCAAGTACTTCGCTGGTGCCTGGGCTTACCCAAATTTGTAGCAAACTTGTTCTATATAAGAAATCACGAATTCCTTCTTTGCCTGTTAGATTCAAACAATTAACGATTCAAACATTCTTAAGAGTCTACGACTCACCGATAAGGCAAGAAGAATATATATTTATCAATGATCCAGCTCTGTTCTTTATTATAACACGGCATCGCTTTCATACCCCCCAGGTGATTGTTACCCAGAAGCTGTTGGACACATTGCAGATAAGGCTTAATGATATAGTGCCTATGAGTGGCAGGTTCAGTGAATCATTCATATCTTATGACGATATACTTCCGAACAAAGCGAAATTACTGCCTAGAAATCTTCTGAATGGCATTTTTCAAGAGCACTTGAATCAAATTGGTTCTACAGTTGTGCTAGCAACTGATGCTTCGCAGTGTGAAGAAAAGGCAGGGGCGGGAATTTTTTCTACATAACTAGACTGGTTGTTTTCTGTCAGGCTTCCTGATTACACCCAAATAATTTTGGCTGATTTCATAAATGTTATATTAGCCCTACGTAAAATTCCTTTAACCATTACTTCTGTGGCTATAGTTACAGATTCATTGTCTTTGTGTTCGCCACTGACTGCTTCAACAGATTCGGAAATTCTAAATTATGGTGATTACTTGTTCCTCATCATTTGCGAAACTAGCGATTTATTTGGGTGCCGGGACACAAAAGAATTGTACTCAATGGTGTTGCGGATTCTCTGGCGAAAGCTTCTCTGACAGGTCTAGCTGTCTCTCTTGTTCCTGTTACGGCGTGTGTTAGTGCGGCAAGGCTCAGAAAGTATGCATTAGCTGTGTTTACTCAAAATCTCGATTCACCACCAGACTTTCTGCCGCTACAGTTCCCTTGGAGCAGGAAATGGTGTGCAGCAAGACGAGCTGAAGTTGCAAAAACCAGAATGCGTTGTAAATTCCAAATCTAAACTTTTACATGCACAGATTGATTGATATGTGGGGTTTAACGTCCCAAAACCACATATGATTATGAGAGATGCCGTAGTGGAGGGCTCCGGAAATTTTGACCACCAGGGGTTCTTTAACGTGCACCCAAATCTGAGCACACGGGCCTACAACATTTCCGCCTCCATCGGAAATGCAGCCGCCGCAGCCGGGATTCAAACCCGCGACCTGCGGTTCAGCAGCCGACATGCACAGAGCAGGTATGGTGGTCACCCCTTATTGCTCATATTGCAACGAACTCAAAACTATCGAACACTTCTTGTTGAGCTGCCGACGTTTTTCCTTACACAGAAAAATTATCAAATTATACTGCGGCAATATGGTCTACCAGTTAGGTCGGCCGTTCTGCTATCATTTGGGGCCTTTGTGCTGGGGCACTCGGACAGGAATATTTTCAAAGCCGTCGAAAAGCTTATATTCAACTCGAGTAGATTTGGTAGGTGTATAAACTACTAAAGATTCTTTATTCAGCCTTCCTAGTCAAACGATCTTCAGTCTCTGGGAGATTACACAATATAATGCGACTTAAACTAACAATTATTCATAATTAACGTTACATTAAAATAATCATCTCGAATTTATTTTAGCTCTTACTAAATAATAATCATAAATTCAGTATGCATGATCCGCCCAATTCATGGCCGATCCCCTAGAGTGATTAGGTGCCAAACATCCAAGGAGCATCATCATCATCATTATCGGGGACACGACTAAGTGCCTAATCACAGTAGCTGGGGTAAGGTGACTCGGAGTTTAAAAAGCTGAGGTGTAAACAGCTACTCCCCCACGTACCCTCTAAGACAGAATCATGCCGGCAGCTTATACATACACCCGCATTATGGTACTTAAAACAAAGCAGCCTAAGTATGTTTCACTCACACACAAAAATGCTGCGAGGACCGTTACAATAAAATCAAAATTTTCCGTTTGACTGCGTTTAACATGCTGGCATAATTGGACGCTCGGTGAGCCCGACTACTTTAAGCCTTGCACCGAAGCGCAAACCTCTCAGGAAGCGATAAACAGCACCGCATGAAAGAGGCCAATCTCATACAACTAGTGACCACCTTCTCCATAAGCAGAATCCTTTACGTTGCTCCATTTATGAAACTTACGCTTAACGACAAAAAGAAACTAAACATAATGATCAGGTGCTGCTGCAAGTGCACGCCGCTGCATCTCCCCATGTCTACGCTCAATGCGAATGTCAATGACACAGGACTTCACAATACTGTAGACGAATTCATTGAAGCCCAGCGTATACATCGCACTATATGAGCGATTAGGCCGAACTCCTGCAGGACGTCCTCTCATGTGCGCACTCGTCATACCTTACGTCTTCCAGTTTGCCCAGAAACGTCAAGTCCCTTCGGATATTCACGACATCTTCGGGATTCCCCCCATAACACGAAATATGCACACTGTATATAACCCAGAAAGCCAAGTGGACCGTGCCAAGCCACTAGGTAAGCGCTAAGCGTAAGCCACGCACGGGGCGTACATGTAGACACAGTGGAATACCCTGCTCATCAGGTCGTGGTCCTCGGTGTGGCCACCGGGCCGCAGCACATAATTATTGCAAGTGGCACTATTCGAGCAAACTCAAATAAGGCGACGAAGCTGCCGTTGTTCTAGCCTACGCCTCAACCCAAGCATCCTGCATCATCAGCGACTCCAAGACTGCCATCCGCAACTTTAAGAAAGGTTAGATTCTCCTCCGGTGCTCTGCATTCTCACCAGTGCACCTCTGTTACATCGCCGCCGCGTTCAGATCATCTGGGCTTGGGGCCACTCGGGGTTCGCGGGGAACGAGTACGCACATGACGCCGCCCGAGCTCTCATCCTCCAGACGCGTATCCAACAGAGCACTACCCCACGTGACCCGGCGTGGCTGAGCGAGAGATGATGGCCTTCTCTTTTCGCTACAACACGAGGGACAGAATAATTACATTTGGAAAAATCTTAATGTATTATCGTAAGGCCCACCTTAAATACCCACCATCGAACAAATCTCTTAGTAAGCAGCAATCCACTACCTGGCTTCTTTATAGACACGCACTTTCCCCTGTCGGTCACTGTACAGCCTTATTTACTCCGCGGTTCACCCACCACAATGCAAAGCGTGTAAACCTAACACCGAGGTCGACCATACCATATGGGCCTGCCCCGGAGCTACTCACTCAATTAAATACAGAACGAACCCCACATTTGCAATCACCATGGCCGAGCACTGCGAGGCTATGCTTCTATGCATGTGCCCGGAGGGTCAGCTCTCGGATGTCCAGCTGGCCGAGGACGCCTCCATGATTCAAAGTCTGGCCCCCACCTGAGGAAGGGTTTACAGAGGTGCAAGTCTCCCGGCTCCCCGCCACCTTTGACCCCAGCATGGACACCTTAACAAAGTTTCTTTTCTCTCTCTCAGTGAGCGTACTCTTATAAAAAACAAACCCTTACATCTCTGGTCACATTTTAACGTGAGAACATAGGAATCAATGCGGTTACGCGAAGCATCCATCAGTCCGTCCGCGTCTTCATTTGTTCATTCGTTCTAGTTTTCGTCCGTCCATGCGTCCATCTGCGCGATTGTCTGTGCGTCCATCCGTCCATCCGTGCGTCGTCCGTGCGTCCGTTCGTGCTTCCGTTCATGCGTCCATCCGTTGGTCCGTCCGTCTGTGTGATCATCTGTCCGTCCATCCGTCCATCCGTGCGTCGTCCATTCGTGTGTTCATCCGTCCGTTCGTACGTTCATCCATCTGCCTATGCGTCAATCCATTCGTCCGTCCATCCGTGCATTTGTCCCTGCGTCCGTCCCTGCGTTCGTCTATGCGTCCGTCCATGCACGCGTTCGCCCGTCTATCACTGCGTCTGTCTGTGTGTGCGTCCTACTCGTTCGTGCATCTGTCTCTTTGTACGTCCGTTCGTCTAGTGAACCCTCCAAGTACCACCAGCTCGCATCTTCTCATCATATAGAAGTACCGCCCTCCAGCAGACACTCCAAGGACTCAACGAGAGGTGGCATGGCAGGACTAGTAAATCGGCCTGCGCGCACTCTCTTACAGCCTGCGCTTCATGTCTAGTTCTAACCTTTCACCACCGCTACTTCATGGCACTGGGGCCCAACCTCGCTAAACATTGCTAAATTCAAGAAGGTTACGCCCAGCGACTTTTCCGTGACAAGCAATTCTGGTCAGATAGTGCTCAAAGTTCGTTGTTTTGTTATTTTTTTGGTAAGCATCAAATTAAAGTTAAATTTTATTGAAGATGAATTCACCGATTCTCGTCTCTGTGCGTTAGTTCATCAGAGACAACTATATTTTTATTAATAATTAAGGTGCGCGGGTTCCCTCCTGAATGCAAAGGAGTGCTTGCGTACTGCTCCTCTAATCCCGCCGTAGAGGTGGCTACCAAATAATACGACGACGACGACGACTGCTACTATTACATTCGTCGTGGACACACGACGCACGGCATAAAGGTCGTGCTTCGCACCTAAAAACAAAACCTGCGATGGCCTTTTCCCCAATGCTGTGGAAACACGATGGGCTACGAGAAGCGGGCTGCGCCGCGGCACCCATCCAACTCACCCAATTTAGTGCCTCCTAGATGGCCGCGGACCGCACAATAGCACATAAACTTTCGAGACACCATACTAGGTACGGTACTATGGGAGAACATCAGGTCGTCCCGTTGGCCTCACACTTGATGAGACTTTAGGGTGTTTAAAAAAACTTGTTAATGATTTAGAGTACTTGTACTTTATTATGGGAGAGCAAAAGCCGTCCCGTTCTAAACATAAGAATGATAATCCAGTGTGTGTGCGTGTGTTTAGAAAAAGTTGTTAACAATTTGAGTACTACGTATTCTACTATTGGAGAGCAAAAAGCCGACCCAGGGGAGTGGTTCATTTTTAGAGACAATTTCTGTTTAGAAAAAAATTATTTACAGTATGTACAGAACACAAAGGCTTGATAACATTCGAGTAACAGGGCACATACACTTCGGCACATCTATGTATCACGACCAACATCATTATGTTGCCGTGAAGACATTTGATCTAATATCCATGACACTGTTGGGATACATATACACAAGAACTCAATGCGATATCATCATACAATGGTATAACGATACAATAGATGCAATGAAACACGATTTGTAACAAATGAAATTATATATAACAACTCAATGGGCGCTGCTCAACACCAAGTCAGTCGAAAAATGGGTTGTATCCTTTTGTGTTCAACCTTGACGAAAGGGCACGACCAATGCCATGAAAACTCGTGCTCCCCGAGAAAGAAAAATTCTTCAAAGAGGTACGCGAGGATCTCTCGTCTCATTCTCCCCAGTATCTGCTACAAAGCACGCCGGCGGCTATTGGCAGCTATAGCTTCGCATCGGTTTTTCCAAAAGCTTAACAGCCCCGCAACTATTAAAAGAGCGTAATAGCGGCCACGCGAAAATCGGCCGTCGGGCATTAAAGTTCTCACACCCTGTCCCCAAAAACCAGTGTGAACCGCACGCCAATAAAAGCGGGAAACCACATATTCAATCGTCGCATGCCGATTGATCTCTACCATGACGCAGTTGGGGCAAGTGGAAGTGCGAATCACCTGCCACCGCTGCAACCAATCTCGTGTGGTGAGCAAGCCCCAGCCGAACCGCAAGACAAAATCTCTGAGATGCTGTGACAATAGTGCTGCAGTTATTGGTTTTGAAGCACAGTTCATTATAGATTGACGACGCTGGGGCACCAAGGGCCATAGAAGGGTGGCCATTGTGTCCACGACTTTAGAATCGGCCACCTCTATCTCTGGGCACGTAGCTTCCAAACGTTGGTGAAAGGCCAGAAGGGCTTGATGCAAAGATGGTAATTCAGTTGATTGGGTACCTTGGTTAATTTGGCTATCCAGCAAGAAGACACGTAGTGATGGCCTCAGATGGTAGCGAGCCAGTGTCTGAGCAGCCGTGTGAAATTATATGGGAAGTCAAATGCATGTAAACCATTTTGTATGTCGCCATGTTCTATGAAATCAAAAGCTTTTTCCTGATCTAAGGAAACCAACAATCCTTGCGCACTTCTCTTCTTGCCATACCCGCATTACAGGAGAAGGACTGGAATCACGGTAAGCAATGCAAATTTTCTGGATTAACAATGACGCATTTTTGGACATACGAGGGCGAAGTCCCCTGCCCGACGCACTGCAATGATGGCGCCACTGTTCTTTGAGGCGATCCCAATCAGCTATATCCACCCGAATGAGCGAAGCGCGTAACGTTCGGGGCAATTTTTCCGTAGACTGAGAGTACTGGAGAACTCGGCAATCGAGGCGCCATGGTCTGTGAATCGTTGGCGTCCCCGCTGGCAGGTGGAGAGACAGCATAACCGGGCGGTGGTCGCTATTGTACGCTGCTGTCGGTGGCAATGACATTACTTCAGTGTCGTGAACGTAGGTAATCAGACTGGGGATGCAACACGCGATCAATTCTGCTTTCGATGCTGCTTGACGCCTAGCATAGGCGTAATTGCTGCCTTGCACACTTTCATGAATGTCACTCAATGTCAATTGCTACACTAGACGTTCGAGTTCTCTGGCATTACAGTTTGACTGGCCGCGACCCGGACCTCGAACGTCTGCGTATGCTTCTAAGACACAATTGTAGTCCCCTAAAAGTGCCACATGTTGGGAATTTAAAAGAAACGCATCAAGAGATTGCGGGAACGCATTAGAGTTCACGGGCGCCGCTGGGGCGTACACGCCAACAATTGTTATTCTTAGCGAAAAAATCAGGTGCTTAGACGCTTAACTCCCCATTTTCCCGATAAAAAAAGTGCTCCTCATTTTTTTCTTGGACATTTTTTACGTGAAGTATGCACCTGTGGAGCACCCGTGAAGGTGCTCTACAGGTGAAGTATGCACCGTAAAGCGCCTGTGCAGTGGGCACGTGTGAACCATTTCAGGCACCTCTAAATGTATACTATCACTTCTGGGAAAGTAATTATATGTGTTCATGGCACTGATGCTTTCTCAGCAAGATACTAGTTGAAGGAAGAAATGTAGTATGGAAATGACAAAGAACTGTTGATCAGGGATTATCACGTCACGGATTTTGGTTGGTGGGTTGTTTAGTGGCACTAGGAGAGATATGATGGAAGCACTGTTTCTAAGATACCGGTGCACATCGATGCTAGCTCTGTGCCAGGGAGAGAAAAGACGACGAAGTTCGTGTGTCGTGCTCTCGGTCTCCTGTTTTCATAGTGTTCCACGGTTCGAATCTTGATCCACGTAATCCTGTTTCCCTGATCCTGTTCTGCGCTGCTGCTCACGGGTTGAAATGGCTGGAACGACAAGCGGCAGGATTGCACATGAGTTTCACGTTTGCTTCTTTGTGGTTTTTAGTGCTATTTTGGCAGTTTGTGGTTTGTGCCATTTAATTTTCTAAGTTCAAGTGGCTCCGGCTATTTAGATGTCGGTTTCTTTGCCTGGCCAAGAGCCTTCTCCTTGGCTGGGATCTATACCAGCCAAGGATTGGCCGATTGATTCTTTTTTTGCAGTGGGGTTATCAATGCCCCCGTGGCTCTGGTACCGACCAATGGAGGTACGATACCTAAGAAGAATCCGAAGATGATTCAAATGGAGCTTCGGAAAGCCACATCACACTTTCAAAAGATAACTGAGGTCCGGCATTTCGGTCGTGGTGGTATTTTGTGCTGCTCTTCCGAATAGAAGTGCGTCCGAGAGCTTCTCAATTGTTCCGTTCCGAATTCGCAGTGCAGCCGGTGAGCTCCTTCATTCCAGTGCATCTTGCATGTTTGAACGGCATAGTCCACGGTGTAGATACGAGCCTGACCCCTGCGGAAATTCTGGAGTTATTTTCGGTAGCAGGTGCAGTGTCAGTATACAGGTGCACGTGTCTGGTTGACAATAAAACATCACCTTCTGAATTGGTGATAGTAAATTTTGTGGGAACGATAAGGCCATTTGAAATTAAGGCTTGGCCTCTTATCTATAAGGTAGAGCATCTATCTCCTAAGCCACTGCAGTGCTTGAATTGTTGGAGATATGCCCACAGCGCAGAAGGGTGCAGGTCAACTGCCAGATGTCGAATATGCGGAGAAAATCATGACAGCCGTAAGTGCAACTCGACAGAAGAGAAGTGCTGTTTATGTTATGAAGCGCATCCTGCAGACTGTTTAGATTGTGAGGTGAAAGAACGAGAAGTGATAGGCTACTAGAAATTGTTGAACGCAGGCGTTGCTCCCGGAGGGAAGCTGTGACTGAATTACAAGAACGCTAGAATGGTTATGCAAGCGTAACAGGACGACATACCCTTGCTACGGATGCATCGTTAGCAAAATCCATAGCAGAGACCATAGACAAGGCAACGGAAAAGGCGATGGAGCGTCTTTCTAGCAGTATTATTGGAGTCATGGCTGAATTGTTAACATCTGAGTTGACCGAAATCATTGCTTCAGTGTCCATGAAAAATCAGACTTCACAGGATTTGTAGGTTTCAATGTGTGCAGGGACGGAAAGTCCGATAGCTCCTACATGATGCGCATCTCCTCAAGCAAGACCCTCCAATAAGATACTGCGGGCAAATCCAAAATTTATATCAGATGACTCCGATGAATTGACAGATATGAATAGAGAATCTAAAAATTTCTTGAAGCGTGCTAAATCTCCCCTATCAAAAAGGTCTTCACAGAAATCAAAATCTAAAAAGTACCTGTCAAAGAAAGACTTTTTGGAGAACCTATACAAAAAAGACTTTTTGAAGAAAGATCTTTTAGATCAAGCAGTCTCTGCGGGGCGTTTATAAAGTCAAAATAGGCTCCCTAAATGTATTACAGTGGAATGGTCGATCAATATGGTCGGCTACCAAAGATTTATTGCATATTTCTTCGCAAATTTCTCCAGACATCATTACTTTACAAGAAACTTGGCTTACAAATTGGAAAAATTTTACCTAAAAATTCTCACTTACTTCGTTTAGACAGACCTAGCAGAGGTAGTGGACTTGCCATTTTTATATCAACTAAATTTAGTCATAAAGCGAAGATTAACTACCTGTGCATAGATACTAACTATGAAATCATGGTATTAGACATCACTGTGCCACGCTGTTCCCCTTTTTCTTTTGTTAACGCGTACTTTCCGGTAGGAATGCACGACAGAAGATGCTTAATGAAATGTTAGCTTCCTGCAAAAAAGATGTAATATTAACTGGTGACTTCAATTCACACCACGAGTCTTGGGGTTTCAAGACAGATGTAAATGGGAGGCGTTTGTGAGAATGGACTGTTGATAATCACTTATCTTGTGCAAATTTTTCCACTGTTAGATTCATTGGGAGACAATCAAAGTCGGCGATAGATCTGACCTTCTCCAGCGCCTCACTAAGCATTTCGTCGTGGAAATTATTATATTGCACAACAAACAGTGACCACCTTCCTATCAGCTTCGATGTTAATTTTCCCATGATATTTTGAACTGATAAATTTCCCTCGTTTGTAAATTATGACCGTTTACAAAAACACTTAAAGTCTACTTTTATTCTTCGCAAGGACATGCAGGAAGTTATTCGGGCTATGAGTCTGTGTGCGGTATTGAGAAGAGAAATAAAAAGTCAACTTTTACAATAACCTTTGGCACAGGGGGATTGTTTAGCCCATGGTGGAACGCTGATTGTATGATGGGGTATAAAAAACGAAAAGCGGCGTGGAAACAACTTATCCACAACCAATGCCCAAGAAACTGGTGTGACTATAAATACGTGGCAGCACATTTTAAAGGTACAGTACTCAAAGCAAAAAAATGACTAAGACACTAGCAAATTCAGCTATCTTTCAAAGTCAAACAGCAGAAAAGCCCTTTTTAGATTTTTGCGTTCCAGGAAATTGATACCGCCATCAGACAATATTGATTCTTCAATTCTATCGCCTCGCGAACTCACTGAAATATTAAAGAAACATTGCTAAGGGATTAGAAGAAAGGTTCAGATCAATAATGCCAAAACACATAGTAAAGCCAATTGCAGGGGAGGTGTTCAATGAGGTGACATTAGCGGAACTAGCGGATGTAGTGAGGCACTTACCTCCTACAGCACCTGGACCAGATGAAGTAACCTCAGCAATGATAAAAGTACTATACATTTCCCCATATGAACTCTGTAATATAGTTAAGTACTCTTTGAAATATTCTTGGATACCGTTAATTGAAAACATTTCAAAATAATTCCCATACCAAAAAAACAGAGACTTAGGTATACACTTGACAATGTGAGGCCTATTTCTCTTACATATAATTTGGTTAAACTAACTGAAAGCATTTTGAATGCACGTGTAATAAAATACATTAAAGAAAATTGAATACTCAACCCTAGTCAAATTGGCTTTAAAATGAAATGTTCTATATGGTGTGTGCACGTGGATTTGGAGAGTCATATACAGTTGGCTCCGTAGCTAAGTACCGGCAAGATACAGCTGTTATATACCTTCCTCTTGAGGGATAGTGGCAATCAACCTGTCATAATTTGAGAGTGCTTGCCGAATGTGCTCGACCCCATTCTTATTCTTCTAGTTACTTCAATCTCGTGGTTAGGCTCTGCGGTCATTACCTGCCCTAAGTAAACATAGTCTTTTACAACTTCAAGTGCACTATCACTTATCTCGAAGCGCTGCTTCTTTTCGAGATTGTTGTTCATTACTTTCGTTTTGTGCAAATAAATTTTAAGACCCACCTTTCTGCTCTCTTTGTCTAACTCCGTAATCATGAGTTGCAAATCGTCCCCTGAGTTACTCAGCAATGCAATGTCATCGGCGAAGCGCAAGTTACTAAGGTATTCTCCATTAACTCTTATCCCTAACCGTTTCCATTCTAGGCTTCTGAAAACCTCGTGTAAGCACGCGGTGAATCGCATTGGGTAGATTGTGTCCCCCTGAGGAAGGTATATAACAGCTGTATCTTGCCGGTACTTAGCTACGGAGCAGAAACCTGGAGACTTACAAAGAGGGTTCAGCTTAAATTGAGGACTATGCAGCGAGCAATGGAAAGAAAAGTGGTAGGTGTAACCTTAGGAGACCTGAAGAGAGCAGAGTGGATTAGGGGACAAACGGGGGTTAAGGATATCATAGTTGAAATAAAGAAGAAATGGACATGGGCCGGGCATGTAGTGCGTAGACAGGATAACCGCTGGTCATTAAGGGTAACTAACTGGATTCCCAGAGAAGGGAAGCGGGTTAGGGGGAGACAGAAGGTTAGGTGGGCAGATGAGATTAAGAAGTTTGCGGGTATAAATTGGCAGCAGCAAGCACAGGACCAGGTTAACTGGCGGAACATGGGAGAGGCCTTTGTCCTGCAGTGGACGTAATCAGACTGATGATGATGATGATGATGATGATGATGATGATGATAATGATAATGATGATGATACAGTTGGCTAGGCGTAGAAGAGAGTATTGTGCATTAGTTACTCTGGATTTGGCCTATGCGTATGACAAAGTGGAGCATAAAATACTAATAGAGGAGATGGAATTGTATCACTTCCCAAACTACGTGACAGCATGGGTAGCAGAGTTTTTAAGGGAGAGTGAGCTTTATTTCTTACAAAGGGGTTGTTTTTCTAAGAAATATCGACAATACCGTGGCGTACCACAGGGGGCAGGGCTCTCACCGGTGTTGTTTAACGTCTTCCTCAGTTCGATTCCAACACATAGCGATATTCATTTATATGTGTATGCAGATGACATTGCTTTCTTTGCAACAAACTGGGATCTGCAAATACTTTATCAGACAGTACAGAATTATCTAAACATGATAAAGGACTGGCTTGAAAAAGTTCAAATGTCTCTAAACGTAAACAAAAGCGCGCTTCTAGCGTTCTCCTTCAGGGATCATGTCAACATCTCTCTGATATATGGCACAGAGCAGATTTCCTAGGTGCATTCACTCAAATAGTTAGGCATCATATATAACAGCTCGTTAAATTGGAAAAGTCACATTGATCACATTGGGTCCAAAGCAACACGAGCCATGGGGTGGTTACGCAAGCTCAGCAACAGAAAAATAGGGTTGGGAAAAAATACATTGGTAATGGTCTATAAAATGTACAAGCGTCCCATCATGGAATTCGGCTGTGTCCTATTTTCGGGCAGTGCGACTTATAAAATGAGACCGCTAATACTATTACAAAGGGAAGCTTTACGACTGTGCCTTGGACTGCCCAAGTTTGTTGCTAACAATGTTCTATACATAGAAGCGCGTCTACCGTCATTGTTGAATAGATTCAAAATGGTTACTATCCAAACATTTTTAAAACTATGCACTTTGCCCCAGAGAGAATTGTTTTATGCTTTTAATAAAGAGCCAAGCTTATTTTTTGAAACTCGGTGGTCGCGATTTCACTGCCCACGGATCATGTTCGTTCAATTGCTGCTTGAACCACTGAACGTCAAAATCAAACATATTTTCTCAACAAGTACCGTTAATATAGATCTTCAGATAGGAATTGAGAATATTTATCCCTCTAACGCAAAGCAAATGCTATTCTAGTATTTAAATGATCGGCTTCAGGATTACTTCGCACACGTGAACATGAACAACATAATTGCGACTGATGCATCCGTATCAAATAAAAAGGCTGGGTCAGGTATCTTCTCATGTTTCCTGAGTGGTCCTTTTCGGTTAGACTCCCAGATTACACACTAATATTCATAGCAGAATTATTTGCTATTGTACTGGCACGACAGAAACTTTTTTTGGGTGAATCGGAAGCAGTCGTAATTACAGATTCTTTTTCAGTATGTGCTGCTCTGTCTTCAGGAGCCAACTTCACACTTATGCACGTGTTTCGACAACTCATACTGATGAAGTTGAAAAAACTGCAGCTCATATGAGTACTAGGCCATAGTGGCATATATCTCAATGAGATGGCGGTTGCACTAGCCACAGTATCTCTTAGCGGTCCCCTTATCCCGATTTTGCCTGACACGGCTTACGCGACAGCAATAAGGTTTAGGAATCTCTGTTTGCACGAATCCAACTGCTACTCATTGGTAAATTTTGAGATTTCGCATATCTAAGATGCTGCTGAAATAGACAGTGGTGCGTCACACGGCAATCGGAAGTTACTTATACAAAATTTCGTTGCAGAATTCCCAACTAAATTATTATTTGCATAAAGTTGGCCTAAAGGCGTAACCTTTATGTCAGATTTGCGAGGCAATGGAAGCGATAGATCATTTCTTTTCGTTCTGTCGACGATATTCTTATCAGCGGAAAAGATACCTGGTAGCTCCACTTGAAAAGTTAGGAGTAAAAGGAGTTAAAGAGTTAAGTTAGGAGTAAAGTTAAAAGTATATATATATATATATATATATATATATATATATATATATATATATATATATATATATATATATATATATATATATATATATATATATGTATATATATATATATATATATATATATATATATATGTATATATATATATATATCATCACTGGGCTGCAGCTGTCTTGCTTGCCCTGGCGAGTTTCTTGCTGAAACTCCTCCGAAGAACACGCTTGTTACATTTGGTAGAGCGCTGCTAGGTTGTTCCTCTTTTCATCCTGGAGCTCCACAACCGTACTTTACCATCTGCCCCCGGAATTGCCGAGGACGCCACTCCTTCCGAAGCACCACCTACGGTCATATGTGCTGGGACGCTTCATCAACATGACCCTTCTATGTTCAGCGGCACCGACGAACTAGACGTCGAAGACTGGCTGGTAGAGTTTCAGCGTGTTAGCGGTCCCAACAAATGGGATGTCCCTGCTAAGTTGACGCGTGTCAGCTTCTATCTGACCGATGTGGCGAAGCTATGGTACTACAACCATGAAGCCGAGTTCACCACCTGGTCGGCATTCAAGCAAATTATCGCTTCGTTTTTCGGACGGCCTGGATTGCGCAAGCTTCGCGCCGAAATTCACCTCCGTGCCAGAGCTCAAAGGAACGGTGAGACGTTTATGAGTTATATTGAGGACGTCAGTTATCTGTGTAAGCGCGTGAATGCATCTATGGCGGAGTCTGACAAAATAAGGCACATACTAAAAGGCATAGATGACGATGCATTTCATATGCTGATAAGATAGCCAAGTGCCCTCAGACAGTAGCGCATGTCATTGAACTGTGCCAAAGCTTTGACGAGCTGCGCAAAGAGTGCCTTTATACCCGTCGCGCCAGAGTTCCCACCGTGGAACTCTCATCTTTGGAAGCTAAGAGCTCTGGCGCTGAATATTCCACCTTACTGCCGCAAATTAAGCAATACATCCGTGAGGAAGTTGCTCGTCAGCTCTCTATTGTCACGTCTGTCACCGAGAGTCCCACGGCACTGGATCACTCGCTCCGTCGTGTCATTCAAGCTCAAGTTTCCGAGGCGGTTTCACCCCCTGTATCACCAACGCAGCCTGCAGCGCCTCTCACCTATGCCGAGGCCGTTAGACGTTCCTATGCTCGACCGTCGCCAACACCATCCACCCCAGTCACCAACTTCTACTCGCCACCACGCAATTCACCCAATACGCCTGGCTCTCGCGCAACCCCTCTCGCCTCCCGGACCACCTCACAACCCTTGGCGCACTCCAGACAGCAACCCCATCTCCTACGCCTGCGGCATTCCTGGCCATGTTGCGCGTCACTGTCGTCGTCAGCGCAGTGTTTATGCCAATGAATGCATCCCCAACCTCGACTACATGCCACAGCAGCCAGCATACCCTGTTTCCGCCGACTCATCGGGCGCTTATTCGCGCCGTGCCAGTCCCCTCACATCGATCCTCTCCTCCCAGGCGCTGCTACATTTCTCCTATGCTCCGCCGTACCAACCTCACGCAAGAGGAAAACTAAGAGCCGCAGTTCCGGAGGCACAAAAGTTTCAAGGCCTCAACTTTCGCTTCCGAACGAGATCGCAGTTATTATTGATGATGTCGCGACGAACGCTCTTGTCTACACAGTAGCTGCCGTTTCTGCTTTAAGTCAACTTTTGTGCCGCAAACTGCAGAAAGTGACGACACCCGTTTCTGATATTTTATTATGGACGGTGAGCTTGCAGCACGTTAAGCCTATGGCGGCGTGCACGGCACGTCTTTTTATCAACCAGGCATTCTACATTGTGGAATTCATTGTCCTACCAGATGCGTCCCATGACGTGATCCTCGGTTGGGACTTCCTTTCTACTTATGACGCGCTCGTTGACTGCGCTGGAGCTCGACTCGCTCTGTCCCCTTTCAGTACCACAGTCGTCGACGTCCCGAGCCCAGTGCCTAAATTGGTTGTCGCTGCTGAAGCTATCATTTTTCCGTTTTCTGCCACCCTGGTGTCCGTTTCCGCTGAGTCAGTTTTTAATTTGACGGTCCTGTTTACACCGTCCGAAGACTGTGCACGCCGACGGAACTTCATACTCCCATTTGCCATCGTTACCCTTGTGCATGAAGCCGGTGTGGTCTACGCGTGCAATCCCTTTCTTTGCTCGGCAACTCTGTTACGCGGCGAATGTGTTGGACATTGAGACAGTTTTGAGGCCATCTTCCCTTTGGATGCAACGTGTGAAAAGACACCGTTGACGATAAATGCCGCCACCTCCACCGCGACTAAAATGGTTCAATAAGATTTAGCGTTGACTACCGCCGCCTAAACAAGAATATGCACATGGATGTTTATCCCCTACCCCGCATCGACGATGCCCTGGACTGCCTTCAAGGAGCCGTATATTTCTCATCACTAGATTTGCGCTCAGGCTACTGGCAAGTACCCCTGGCTGAAGACGACCGTCCGAAAACATCGTTCGTCACCCCTGACGGTCTATACGAATTTAACGTAATGCCTTTCGGCCTTTGCAACGCGCCTGCTATCTTCGAAAGGATGATGGGAGGCCTCAAATGGCAAACCTGTCTGCTACTTAGATGACATAGTGGTTTTTTCTGCAGATTTTCCATCTCACATCGCTTGCCTTGAACAAGTGCTCGAGTGCCTCACTAATGCCAGCTTGCAGTTAAACCTGAAGAAATGTCATTTTGGCGCCCGTCAGCTTACCATCCTAGGCCACGTCGTCTCCAAAGAAGAAATTCCGCCAGATCCCGCCAAACTTCGAGCGGTTGCCGGATATCCCAAGCCCTGCACTCTAAAGGAACTACTAAGTTTTATTGGGCTGTGTTCCTATTTTCGGCGCTTCATCCGCAATTTCGTCTTCATTATATCCTCCTTGACACAGCTTCTCACCGGCAGCAACTATCTCTCGGCTTGGAGTGCCGATTGCGATGAGTCATTTACGAAGCTTCGCCAACTCCTCACGTCTCCTTCAATTCTGCGCCACTATGACCCTAACGCGCCTACAGAAATACACACGGACGCTAGCGGTGTCGGCCTTGGCGCGGTACTCACCCAGCGAAAACCATACTTTGGCGAGTACGTTGTAGCATATGTCCAACGCCGACTAAATTTCAAGGCCGAAAGGCTGCCGCAGTGACGTCAGAGGTTCGGGGCCCAGTTGCCCAATTGAGCATGCTCAGTAAGACTTTTTTGCCACATCTTTTATTCGCCCCAATCAAGCCGCAGCAGCTGCGAGAGCGGGAGCGTTGGTTCTCCTAAAACGTGAACGAAAAACAGGCTTTCCGCCGCGTTCGTGGCGTAACTGGGCACCCAGCCTCTGACGTCACTGCGGCAGCCTTTCGGCTTTGAAATTTAGTCGGCGTTGATATGCCAGTCGTACCCTCACAAAGGCGGAGTCAAATTACTCCGTCACAAAAAAAGAGTGTTTGGCAAGTGTTTGGGAAATTGATAAACTTCGCACCTACCTCTATGGGCGTCAGTTTGATATTGTTACCGACCACCACGCGCTATGCTGGCGGTCGTCCTTGAAAGACTCGACTGGACGCCTGGCTCACTGGGTTTTATGATTACAGCAGTACGATATACGTACGATTCATCGCTCTGGACGAAAACACTCGGACGCTGACGCGCTATTTCGATCACCGCTGCCTTCTGGCTCTGCCGGCTCACCAGCTTCCATTTGTAATTCATCATCTCTGACCATCACCGACATGCCGGAAGAACAGCGCAAAGATCCCTGGATCACTTCCCTGCTTGACATTTTGTCTCAACGGGCCCCGAACTCCGCCTCACGCACCCTATGTCGTCAAGTCCAACACTTCGCCCTTCGTGAAGGCTTGCTGTATCGTCGCAATTACCTGACCGAAGGCCGTAGGTGGCTCCTCGTGATACCCCGTCATTTGCGCGCGGCCATTTGCAGTGCCTTCCACGACGACCCTCAGTGTGGTCACGCTGGCTCGTTCAAGACGTACTCGCGTCTTCGCCTGAGGTGCTACTGGCAAAGCATGTATCGATACGTTCGCCGGCACGTTCAGTCGTGCCTTGCGTGCCAACGTTGCAAGATTTCTACTCACAGCACCGCTGGTCCTCTACAGCCATTGCCCTGCCCTGCCCGACCATTCGACCACGTCGGAGTCGATGTCTTCGGTCCACTCCCGACCACTATTGACGGCAACCGCTGGATAATAGTCGCCATCGACCACCTCACGCGGTACGCAGAAACATCTGCGCTACCAGCCGCTATGCCGAAAGACGTGGCGTGGTTCCTGCTTCGTCATCATATTCTGCGCCTGGGGCCCCACGTGAATTACTTTTTTGACCGTGGCCGCGTCTTCCTCTCAAATGCCATCGCGGCTCTGCTCAAAGAATGCCGCATTGTACACCGCACCGCTTCCGCATACCATCCTCAGACTAACGGCATGACGGAATGCTTCAATCGTACCCTTGCCGACATGCTGGCGATGTACACGTCGGAAGACCACGAAAACTGAGACCGCGTACTCCCTTTCGTCACCTACGCTTACAACTCTGCGTCTCAAACTACCACTGGCTTCTCTCCCTTCTTTCTCCTGTATGGACGTGAACCTTCATGTCCTATGAATCCCATTCTGCCGTACCAACCGGACGTTTCTGAGCGGAAACCCATCTCTCAAACTGCTGCTTACGCTGAAGATTGTCGTAAACTGGCTCGCTCCTACACCACGCAAGATCAGTCGTGCCAGAAATTCCGTCATGACACAGCTGCGTCTGATGCCCATTACTCCCCGGGAAAGCTGGTTTGGCTTTGGGTCCTGTCCACAGCTTCCGGACTTTCGACTAAGATTTTTTCACGGTACCACGGTCCTTACCGCATACTGGAGCAGACATCTCCTGTAAACTACGTCGTGGAGCCCGTCAACGCATCGCCCGATCATCGCTGTCGAGGCCGCGAAACAGTTCACGTCACACGACTTAAACCCTGCTACGACCCACCTATAGCGTCTTTCCTTGAATCACCGTCGCCAGGATGGCTCCTCTTTGTGCGGGAAGGAAATTGTACAGGCGCACATCGGCGCTTTCTGTTCCAGGGAGAGAAAAGACAACGAAATTCGTGTGTCGCGCTCTTGGCCTCCTGTTTTCTGTGCTGCAACTGTCTTGCTTGCCCTGGCGAGTTTCCTTCTGAAACTCCTGCGAAGAACACGCTTGTTACACTAACATCACTTTAAAATCACGTTCATGAGACGCGCCGAGTTGCGATATCGTTATGCTCATTTGCCGAAAATCGGCAGTCTCCCATGTCTAAGTTACATGAATCATGCTGAAATTATCACTATTGGGCGAGCATCAACGATAACTTTATTCCCCGGTGTAGGGTAGTGACTTCAGACGAGCAAAATATTTTTCTGGCCGAAGTGCTTCTCGTTCAGTTTCACCTACCCACGAGCGCTTGCGGGGACCTGAACAAATTGAAGATGGCAGTCCCTAATAGGAAGGCAACAAACAAGCTCTCAACTGTCCGCATCTGGCAGTGGAGGTGTTGTTCCTAGCGTCCACGTTTTGCTACTTTGCAGGAATTTGTTAAGCAAGACCCATCCGACCTCAAAGCCCTGCAAGAAACAAATACACATAATGTGCTGCTACAAGGGTAAAAAGCCCACATCCTAATAAAGCGTACAGCAATCCTCACAAGAAAGACTCATGGTACAGGAATGAGAACCAGTAAACACACTTCTTGAGCACACCGGGATAGAAGTAATACCGGAAAGGAAATCGCAAAAGAGACTCAATGTTGCGAGCGTGTACAGCCCCCCAAAAGACCAGCTGCCAGAATTTGACCTTCTGGTTCGAGAACTGAAGAAACGTGCTGATGGCCATCAAGTTGTTATAATGGGAGACTTTAACGCCCCTCAACCCAACAAAGAAAGGTACCAGAGTAGACGACACGGCTCAGCAGCACAGACTGTCTTTGTGGAACTATCCAGTCCAGACAAGAGTAGGGAATGGTGTCGCCAGAGACACAAAACCCGATCTCACGTTCACGCTAAATGTGCATTCAGTGGAGTGTAGCTGTCACACAGAAACCCTGGGAGGCGACCACCACATCATCCAATTAACCGTAGCTCACACTCGCAAGCCCAGGAGGATTGGCACGGCCCAAATAAGTGAGTGGGGTTCATTCCGAGGTGCTATAAATGTTCAGACCACCATCAATGACATAGACGATTGGGTGAGGAAGGTCCTCGACATTGCGGACCAACACATCAGAAGAATACAGCTGAATGAGGACTCACCAGCCGTTGACACACACCTCCTTCATCTCTAAGAAGCAAGAAGGTCTCTACTCAAGAGATGGAAGAGGCAGAAGTTAAATAAGAAACACAAGAAAAGAATCGCCCTGCTCACTGAACAAGCCCAGTAATATGCAGAGAGGTTAGGAAGACAGAAACGGTCGGCATTTTGCGACGAACTACAAAGAACTTTAGGCACAAAGGAAACGTGGTACATTCTGCGCGCTCTTCTCGACAACAGCCCTACAAGAACGGAGCAGCGACAAAATATTTGCAGGATCATATACAACTATGCCGGATCAGCGGTGGACCTCCTTCGAGAGCTTTAGAAGCAGCTGTCTGGAACGCACCCATAACCACGACGGCACACGACAAAGCCTACAACAGAAAACCAAACGCCGAAAGTGATGAACCATTTACGCTGGCAGAACTGGGTGCAGCACTAGCTACATTCACTAAAATCAATAGCCCAGGGAAGGATCGCATTATGAACAAGCATTTCCACAACCTACCGCAGCAGGCCACCGATGCCCTACTTCAGTATCTCAATGCTTGCTGGTAGAGTGGTGAGATATCGCCTACCTGGAAACATTCAGAGATTACTATGATCGCGAAACCCAACAAGACCCTCAGCATCGGGAATCTGCGCCCATTTCCCTTACCTCGTGTGTAGGGAAGCTATTCGAACAAAGGTGCACAACAGGATAACCCCATACTTCAAAGACAAGGGATATTTTCCGAACACAATGTTCGCATTCAGGCAACACCTATCGATGCAATACATATTCCTTTTGCTCAAGGAAGGCCTCATCGATCACCTCAGCACCAGAAGTAAATCTTCAATTGTAGCTATTGATATAAAGGGAGCTTTCGACCTCGTCAGCCACGATGCAATCCTCTGCAATCTTGAACATCTGAACGGTGGGCCTCGGTTATACAACTACGTGAGAAGTTTCCTTTAGCATCGCACGGCCACAGTGGCAATTTACAACCTTCGCATTGACACTTTTCGACTACAAAACAGAGGTACTCCACAGGGTTCGGTTATTTTGCCGTTGCTTTTCAACATTGCATTGATCAGGTTACCCAGCCTCCTCTATGCTATACAAGACCTGTGACATGCCTTTTATGTGGACGACATTATGTTATGGACAAGGGCCTCAAATACCAGAATGCAAGAAATGCGCTTCCAAGAAGCAGTAGATATCCTCGAGAGGTACTTAAAAAAATGTGGCCTCGAATGTGATCCCGAAATGTCGGGACACCTCATCCTGAAGTGCAAAACGAGAGGGCAGCCTGCCGCCTACAATAAACCTGATCCCAGCGTCACCGTCAACGAAAAGCCCATCAAGAAAGTGGAAACTTTCGAGTACTGGAGCTCCATTTCCACAAAAATGGGTCAGGTGCAGCCACGCTCCCTCGACTTAAGGGCACGCTATCTCAACTCACGCATCTCGTCAGGCAAATCACAAACCGTAGAAGTGGCCTTAAAGAGCAAAACACGCTGCGCGTTGTGCAAGCTCTTCTCAACAGTCGAATAATCTATGGCACTCCCTACCTCGCCCTGAAGAACGCGGAGGTAGAGAAGCTGAACATCCTGATTCGTAAGGTCACCAAAATTGCTTTAGGGCTTCCATTCACGGCTTCCACTGCGAAACTACTGAAAATGGGCGTGCACAATACCTGGCAGGAAGTAGCTGAAGCCCACAAGTCTAGCCAGATAGAACGACTAAAGCTGTCGCCCACTGAAAGATCAGTGCTACAACGGCTGAACTATAGCGAAACCTTTATAGGCAACACAGACGCGGACCAAAAAGAACGGATTCCGCAAAACATCCACGAATCTTTCTGTATTACACTAATCGCCCGCAATAAGCCCCCCACGTATCACAAGGAAAGAATGCAGGCGAGAGTGAATGCTCTGCGACAAAATCACTGCCAAATCCGGACGCCAGATATACAGACGCAGCCAAGTATCCTGGTAGAGACGCCTACGCTTTGTGCGTCGTTGATACTCGGGGCGTAGAGCTCGCATCTGCCTCAGTACGCACCCGAAGCCCAGAAACTGCAGAGGAGGTGGCAATCGCCCTAGCTACCACAACGTGCTTGGATGCAGCTGTGTTATTCCCAGACTCTAAAGCAGCCATGCGAAACTACAGCAAAGGTCGTGTGTCTACCCAATCAATTTAGATATTGAAGCGCCGAAGCATTCCGATGCCATTCATCTGTGTGACAGGGGTTCCTGGGCACAAAGGGCTGAAGGGAAACGAACGGCTCATGCCGTGGCCCGCGATAACGCTTACCGGGATACGCCTTCTCCGCTTTTTAGACGCCAGGGCTGTTTCCGCGGTGGCTAAGTCTGTACCTAAGACTTACTCTGCAATACTGCAACACCATAGGCGGGCGCGCAGAGAGTATCCACCACCACACTCGAAGCTCAACAAAGAGGACAGCTCCATACAGAGAAGACTGCAGAGTAACACGTACACACACGGAATAATAATGCACTGATTGTACCCAACATTGTACGAATATGTTTGCCCGATTTGCGCTGTACCTGACACGTTGGCCAATACAAATACAGATCTATCGCCTCCGCCGAACACCTGTGACGCTGGTAAAGAAAACGAACACCTTCTCGAAACATGGGAGGCCAAGCTCGCCTTGGAGGACGTGGCCCAACAACGACGTCTCGTCGCCAGGGCCAAGGTCGCAGCGAAGGCCAGAGGGTTCCTGAATGAGGAGACCTCTCACCTAAGGTGAACGCGGAACCTACACCACTACACCGTTTCGAAAATAAACGTTCATTCCTCTTCCTCCCCCTTTAGATGCAGAAACTTTCTCACACCCCCCCCCTCGTATTTATAACTCCTTGAGTGGAACTCGATTTGAAACCGCCTTCAATGCAGCGCGTTTGCAACGCGTTTGTGCGTTTGTGCTGTCTTGGCACAGCCCAAGACAGCGCGTTCGAAAGACGTTTGTGCTGCATTCAAATCGGTGGCGCGGCCGTGTCGGTGGCAAGTCAAGTTCAAATGAAGCAGTGCTTCTGAATACGGGGGTTAGTGGCACGATGTCGTGTTTTGTCGCCGGTGGTGGCACCGTTCACACCCCCACTGCGCATGCTCCCGTCTAGTGCTGAGACGCGCATGCTGGCGTTTCGTGCCGGCTCAAGAAGACACCCGCAACACTGGCGCTCCCCTCCGCCTCGCTCACCGACCAAGGGTGACGCAAGTAGTGTCTGCTAGTAAAAAAATGGCAGCATATCCACGGAGTGAACGATAGAGAGTGGGGCGAAGCATTCGTCCGTCCATTCGTTCTTGCTTCCGTTCGTCCATGCGAGCGTCTGTGTGACCATACATGCATCCATTCACCCGTCCGTACGTGCATCTGTGCGTGCGTCTGTTCGTGCGTCCGTCCCTCCGTTCGTCCATGCATTCGCCCCTGCGTCCGTTCATGCGTCCATCCATGCGTCTGTCTGTGTGTCCGTTCATGCATCTATTCAACACTCCAAGAACCACTATCTCGCATCTTTTCATCATATATTCCCTATATAGAAGCACTGCCATCGAGCGGACATTCGAAGGACTAAACAAGAGGTGGCACACGCACACTTACTTACGGCTTGCGCTTTGGGTCTACTTCCCAGCTTTAACCACCTCGAGTTCATGGTATATACTAGTTCACTGTATTCGTGGCACTGCGGCCCAACGCTCGCTAAACCTTTCTAAAACCACGGAGGTTACGCCCAGCGAGTATAACGTAGCAACCTTTTCCTGTCTGACAGTACTCACTGTACATGCCAATGGCTGCTAATGG
The DNA here is from genome assembly GCF_013339725.1 of Rhipicephalus microplus. NCBI lineage: Eukaryota > Metazoa > Arthropoda > Arachnida > Ixodida > Ixodidae > Rhipicephalus > Rhipicephalus microplus. Next base: position 76,678 of record NW_023611185.1, read on the forward strand.
GATACGAGAGACAGGAGATTTCGGCGTTTAATTTCTTGTTTAGAGACAATATATTTACAGCATGTACAGAACACAAAGGCTTCATTACGGCTTCGTAGCTGCTATCAAACTAGTGGTCTGCGCCGAAGGATTTGTTCTAAGGCACCTATATCTTGTCAGACAGAACCATAATATTCGTTCCTGTTAGCAGAAGACTGTCGCTATATAACTTTGTTTCATGCTGACAGAAAAACCTGCTTTTAAATGTTCATGTTTATTGGTTTTCAGCAACGTTCACAATATTTAATCAACCAGTTCAAAAACTGGACATTACTTAAGAAGTAAGCCTTGAAGAGCCCACTAAGTAAGGCACAAAGAATTTGCAGTACCCTTAGTGTAGACGTACATCAGCCAATGTATAGTCGATGCCACCCAACCTTTTGGCCAACGTCGTTCAAATTAGGAGTTGTGGTAATGGTGGAGAACAACGTGTATTTACTAAAGATACGTGTAGGACCTCTTTAGGGGTCTCTACAGACTAGGCGGGGTCTTTATTCCGGGACCTCATTGGTTGAAACTGCCGTCTTGGTTTTCTGGACCAAGGCCTGCTGGGCCTGAAGGTCTGAGCAGCCGAGCAGGTCTGCCTTCTAGTCTTCGCCTGGAGTTTGGGTGAAGAGTAATGGCTGCGTTATTTTGGCATGCCCACACCAAGTTTTAGGTGTCTGCTACGTCCACAAAGTTCTTGCGCTGCCCTGTGACCGCACGATCGAAAATTTTCACTACGGCAGTACGTATACATAGCATTGTCTGGCGTCGAAGCAAAATGCGCTCCTTTGCTTTCTTCAACACCCTTGAGAGGAAGGGTAGCGGTGATTACTTTCCCAACAATAAAGGAAAATTTCCTTATATTGGACAAGAAGGTAACTCTCTTTATCGGTCTCCATCGGCATTGAAAAAGGTAGCCTGGCATTGAGCGCTCAGGTAGCCGCATCTGTAACCTCATTTCCACGCACTTCCCGATGAACTGGTGCCCATGTAATCTTCTTTCTCGTTTGTTCTATGGTTTGTAGCTCAAGTTAGATGAAGCGTGAGATACGTATTGCACGCTCGAACATATGGGCTTCTGCAAATGCCAGCTAGAGAGCACCACTGCTCTTTTTCTCTGAGAGTCCACGCTTTCGCCAATACAAATAATTAAGCCTCTTACCCGAGCAAATGAACCAAGTCCTCCATACGACCAATAGAGGAGGGGCTGTAGACGCGGTCGAGCGATGTGGTGTCCTGATTCAGAATAAGCAAAGCGCAAAAATTATTAGTAGACATACAATACGGCAGTTGTCAGATCTTTGTTTATGTATATTGCAAGTTTCACAATAGAAGACGTCCACAGCCAGCCTACCGGAGCTGGCTTCAGGAGTGTCGCTGCAAAATGAGTGCTACGAAGACAGGGCTCTATAGTAACACCTGCATCGGGCCCTTCTTGATTGCAGGCATGGTTTTGACGCTGCAAAACGTTTCGCTAATTTAATTCTCTGTAAAGCGCTATCGTGTCGTGATATACTGGTAAAAAAGCACATACTGGAACTACGGCATTGCCATTATTATGTCAGTAGGCGTCTTGCTTACTCCACGCGTATACGTATGTAGTGCTTAAGTGTAGACAAAGGAGGTACATTTTCTAGTATTTAAACGCATCAAAACATTTTGAAATAATAACTAATCAAGTGCAGTGCATTTTTATACCTCCACGCATGGCGAACATTCCACTAGGCACTTTCATATACACGCACTTAATCGCCACGTTTAACGTAGTTATACTCATTTTTACCTCTTCGACATGTTCCGTGCACAGACCAGCTGTGGAGTGGTGCGTGCACTGACATTCGCTCGATGTACAGTTTATAACTTATCACACAATTTCGACTCCCGTTCGCGGAACTTCTCTTTTGTCTTCTTATCATGCACAGTTTTGAACGTCAATTCCATGACGTAAATACGCCAACAAAGTCTTTTTATGCGGCAGCATAAAACACTTTCGCGTTAAAAATGTGTACCGTGAACTTTAACTAAAAGCCGACTGCAGGTATCTGTGTTCAATCGGAGTCTTTCGTGTCTCATCGCCCATTAGAAGCGATTGGAATTTTCCAGTAGGAAACACCAAATCATCACTGCGTGCTTTGCGCCTCCTCACGTTTCTCCCCTGAAAAAATCCGCAATGAGTGCCAACGTCAACACTGCCAGTCTAAGATTTAGCACCCACTGCTTCGAATATGCAAAGGGTGGGTCCTTTTTAGCGGGAGATGGTGTAATCTTTTAATTGTTCTTTTTGCCATTGTCCATTGCTTTTGTCAGTTAGGTCAGTTGGCCAGCCCTGGACACGTAGAGGGCTGACAATCTCCCAGAAATATCTTGGGGGTCAAGAACGTGACTAGCTTGCCGAGACACCTGTCGTTGCAGTTACAAAAGGGAAAAAAATCCCATATTTAATTTTTACGGTCACCGTGTTAGAAGGTGGTTAATGGTTCAGTAGTTTACAGGGAAGGCGGGTGGGGCTCTTTCCACGAAGTGCTTTCCCAGTGAGCTTTATCTTTTATTATAGGTTTTCACATCAGAATAGGCCTCATTAGGCACACCTTCTGAAAGACAATTCGCACTTATCTGTATCCTCCGTGGAGGGAAAGCTGTGGGCCATGACATCTGTTTATACTGTATCTCGTCTACTATAGTCATGAGTGTGTTTGCTACGTTGAAGTTGCTTTCATGGTATTTTATGTGTATAACCATGCTGTAACCTTCGATTCGTGGTAACCGCATAGATGTAAGATTCGTGTATTTGTGGGCCTGCAAGATGTTAATGCTTCGGTGCAAAAATGCCACATGTAAAAACATCATCTCAGTTTGTGGTATTACAAATTAGTTTGTAGAACTATGAGCCAAAAACCTTCGAAAATTATAGTCTGCAATTTACCATTACTGCGCGTGAAAACTATGAAACGACACAATGCGCGTATACAACCAGTGACAACAATAAACGTTTGCAAAATATTGTCTTCGACTGGGGCAAGGAATCACATCATATACGAAATACAAAACAAGAAAAAACAAGGCAGGTGTACCCATAACAATTGCCTCTAACATCAAAGCGCTAAACATTTGGCAGCTGCTAGAAATCTAGCTTTCGTTTAAATATACTTTGTACACTTCCGTCTATGTCTAATATAGGTGACGTAAAAAGTCGTCTGTAACACTTCTTAGTATTAATAAGAATTATGGAATTACACGAAACATACCGATTTCTAATTGGATTCTGCGTAATCGCATCGTCTTAAGAAGATTATAGTGGCTACGTTATACAGTCAAGTCCTTTCCTGGGGGCTCATAGTTGTACAGTTAGAACATTCTGCGTCCAAAGGCGATTCTCCAGCTCGTGTGCAGCATGCCCTCGTCCACGCAATTATTGTGATTGGTAATCAGCCATCTTAATGAGAGTTTCACTTTCTAGTGGGAGTCACTGCAACAAACTGTGTGCGATAGCACACGATACTATAAATGCTAAAGCTTGACGCGCACACATAGCGCCATGCCCGAAAACAGGTGCGCGTAGAAGGTGAACGCCATTTACGCTAATTGAAATTCCAAACATTCCAGCGCCGTGTGGAGCGTTACCAAGTTAGAAAGAACAGGTTTAAAGCCATTAAGCTGTCCGTGTTGGTTTTTTTTTACCTTACATCATTCAAGCTTATACTGTTTACACCTTTAAAATTGGTCAGGTGTAGTCCGCGCTTTTAGGTTGTTGAACACAGTAAACCTCAAAGAAGTAAAAGCGGTGGAATGGTAACATTGCCGAAGCACACAATTAGCTGAAATTTAGAAAGGCGCATTAAGAACTGCCGCAACGAAAAACAGTGCAAAACTTCTGATGTTCAATCTTCTTTTTTCGGTATAGAAAAAAAAACTTCTCATATTATTAGTAACTGCAGTCATTCTGAACAAAGCAATGGGGCAAGAAAAGTAAACATAAGCAAGCAGGTTAGCCTTCTGCATGTTAATTTGATGACCTGCCTTTCTACTCTTTTTGTCTGATTCAGTATACATGAATCGCAATTCGTTTTCTGTGTTACTCAATAATGAAGTGTCATTGGCGAAGATTAAGTCACTGAGGTGCTCTCCACCAACTCTTACCCCTAGGTCTTCCCATTCTAGGCCTCTAAATACCTCTGCAAAACCTCATGGGTACCAGAATCTTGGCATATTGCTACATCACCATAATCCACAAGAAAGAAGACGACAACGACTTGAATAATTACAGGCCGATCAGCTAGTTGGCTCTCTGTCATTTACAACATATTTACAATTGTTATTGCTAACAAAATTACGACGAATTAGAATTCAACCAACGAAAATATCAAACAGGATTTTGAACAGGCTACTCAACAATTGATCACATTGTTATGTACTTGCTGATAACCGTATGTAACGTGTTGTTCGCAAGCGGAGCTAAACTGATCACACTTGCGCTCTTGCTATTTGATATCACCTCGAGGTGGTATTGTAATGCAATTCCCTTATGACTTGCGGATGTACCTCTTTGTACGGTGAGCTCGCCGATAGACTCTAAACTTTTAAATGAAGGAGTTTGGGCATTAAGAGGCCGAAGCGTTATCATCGGCGATAATCACACCCTACTTAATTGATATGTATAGCTCATAGACAGTTCATCGTAGTGCCAAGATATCCAATGCCTATCTCACACAGATTTTTGCGTGTGAGAACGTGTTCTCAATGGATAGTAGCATTTAGTAATCGGGGTGCACAATAAAGGACCCCAGGTGGTTGAAATTTCCAGAGCCCTTCACTACGGCGCTCATAATCAAATCGTAGTTTTGAGACGTTAAACCCCACATACCGACCAGCATTTAGTAGTCATTAGAGGCTTGATATTGACACAGTCAGAAAGAGCGTTTTTAGTGCCAATGAGAAGCACGAAAGACAAGATTTTGGTCATAAAAATTATCATTTTCACAGAAAATTTAATGTATTTTTCACTAATTTTACAGTGTTTGTTGTAATCTCCGGTATCATCAAAAGACACGCAAAGTCATGCCACTAATAGATACACGTATCGTGACCGACCAACGAGTAATTGGGAAGCATCAATTTATTCAACAAAAATCAGAAGGCCGAGTAGCACTCCCAGTAGCATGATAACGCCAAAGGGCATCTTGTGCACCACATTCGACTAACAGGTGTCGATAATGAAGAACCCAAAAGTAGCGCCGCGATACAAGTGTTACCAGGCTGTCCTGTAAAGCGTGCTTTACCGCGAAAATTTTGTCCATGTAAGGAAGCAAATTAGAGCGCCCAAAGAAACACAAAGATGAAGACGCGTTCATGAAGTGGGAGTATTAAAATACAATATTGTTTAACCTTAGGAGAAAGTGATTTTTCTACAAACGTTTTTCAGTGTGCAGTGGAATGAAACGACAGAAAAGACTTTTAAGTAAATGGGCAGACTCATGTTTGTGTTCATTTGATGTATGAAATAGCCCTCTCTAAGACGCTACTAGCGGCAATAAATTAATAAAGCTGGCTTTCAATAATTTACAAGGTGGTGTTATTTAAGTATAACTGTGGCATAGAAAGGACCACAAGAGTGGAATTGCTGTTTTTTACATTTGTACAGCCATGCAGCCTCTTCGTTTCACCTCATTCAATACATTATCATCGCTGTCAAACCATATATATCGGGCTTACCGTCAGCTTATTCAATTGCCCGTACTTAAATGGGCTGTTAAACCACATATTGCGAGTAATAATTAGAACTACAATCTTTAAGTAAAGGACGAAGACCCCCCGTGGTGGCCTAGTGGATAAGGCACATGGCTGCTGTCCCACACGTCGCGGGATTGATTCCAGGCATCGGCATACGCTTTTTCAATGAAGGCGAAAATTCGTGAGACTCGTGAGGATATATGGAGGTGCACGTTAAAGAACTCCAGGTGGTCAAACTTTCCGGAGCCCTCCACTAGGGCGTCTTTCATAATCATGTGGTGGTTTTGGGACGTTAAACTCCAACAATTGTTATTATGTACTGGGCATATTTTTCATGGAATGCACATTGTTTTTTTTAAATATTATGACACATACCCACCCCGAGTCTGTGTAATAAACAGCGGCACTTGAACTTTTTTTACCATTGTGGGGTTGTCAGGAATGTTTTTTACAGCGAAACTGTTATTAGGTCCCTTTTCGGGTCACGCGCAGTTGTTATCCGCCGCCAACACCAGCGCCCATAACCACATCATGCAAAACTAGAAAAAAAAAAACCTTGCACCAATGACTCAGTGGGGATTGAACCCGAGCCCACTGGGTGTCAGCCCGATATTCTACCACTTAGTTACGCCGGTTTTTGCAACTTGTTGTCAAAATCTCCTTATACAGGCATGGCCTAGCACACAAGGCACAGTGGGGCTCGACTCCGCTGGGTGCTAGTCCACTATTACACCACTGAGCTACACCGGTTTTTTTTTAATGCATGAAATAATCACCAGTGAAGTACACACAACATACTTCATGGCAAGTCAGGCAAACACACACTAGCGTCAAGAACGGGAAGCAACTCCGGAACGGGGTCGAAAGTCTCAACAACACTGCGCACTTGAGCAGCTGCTTCTCGGAAGACAGATCTCGTCGACCGTGGTGGCTCGGCGTGTCTATCAATCATGCGACTTTTTCATGGTGACTTGTGGTCAAACTTGCCTTAGGCAGGCTTGACGTCGGGAAAGCAATCGCGTTAATACGACTTATAAAGTGTCTTTCAACAGCGAAATAACAACCAGTCGTCGCACAATGCGAATAGCGTAACGAGTTTGCCGTCCAGTGCTCCGAACCACCACAAAAGCGCGTTCTTATTCCCGTAGTAACTGTGGCGCATGCCCACTTCAGCCATAATTCCTCATCGTCAAAACCCACTGCATGGAAATTGGCACAAAATTCCTTGTAAGTGTTTAGCGGATACCACGCTTCTCAGAAGAATGACGAAAAATAATATAGCAAATGCCGGCCTACTACCCAAAAGTTTATTATTAATGCCCTCGTGGGTACCAAGCTAGTGTGCTGGCAGTAGTTACCCAATGACTGTTTTTAAGAGGTTCTGAAAGGCTGCTCTTCTAGCTCTCGCTGCAACTGTGGATCGCCTACCGCGCAGGCCTGGCGTTTTTTTTTTTTCTTCTCTCTTGACGTTGATGCAAGCTCCCAGTGTATCGTATTCCGGCTATTGAAGCATTCCTTTTTCTAAGGACAAAACTGCGTTAAAAAGTGACAAGAAACAGAGAAGGCACACGTCTCTTGTTTGTTTAGGGATACACATATATAAATATTAGAAAATCACTTCTGCACCTCTTCTTCAGTTGTTTTTTTTTTCGTTCGCGTAGTATATTATCGTGTACATTGCACTTCCTTACGCACTTCCGCTCGAGTTGTCCATCTGACGTGCTCAGAGGCTGTTTCTCCACCTCTCCTTGACTCCCGATATTCAATTTGCTTTACTTTTCATCTCCTATTTCAGCTTTTCTCACATTTTTTCTTTCTTTTCTGAACATTGCTTTCGCACACCCTCCTTGTCCCATTTCTTCCGACTCGGTTGTCCTGGTTGTTCCTCAGGATTCGTGGCAATGATCGCCGCACCACCATTAGTGCATTGGGTGTTTCGTGCTATAGTTCTTCTTTTTTAAAATTGTTTATTTATTCTGCCACAAATACCCGATTGCCCTAGCGTTTTTTTCCCGCTTGGTCATTCACAGTTCTCTCCACTCCCCTTTCCAATATCGACGGTAACAACAAAAGCTGTAGTGGTCTTCCATCTGGAAACTATCGGGAGTCGCGCTCGTTGTCTCCGTTTTGCCGCCTCCCTGGTATATTTTTTGTTTTGCCGGGATTGTTGAGACAAAGCAGAACAAAGCGGTATTGATTTCTAGCAGTTCTATAAAAGCAGGCACCATTCCACAGCTACAGTCTATCGCAGAGTAAAGATAAACAAAGCGAACAGTGAGTGAAAATGGAAAAAAAGAAGTGGGCCGTGGTTTCTTCTTGTATGGCTGCGTAAGGCCCTTCTCGTCGGTCTGTAGAGAGTCCAAATTTCGGTAGGAGGGTTAGAAGGAAATAGTTGAGAGTGGGCGCATACGCATAGGTGTGAGCACAGCTCTCCGTTAGAGGGGGAGTTTCTGTGCAGTGCATCCTCTCCCCCATTTCTTTCTATTGAACGAGTCAGAAGCGAAGTGAACCGTGCAATCGATGGAAAAAAACGAAACCATGATGCACTGCTGACGCCGGCTTGCATTTGGCCTCAGGCCATGCGGGGGAAGTAAGAAATCTTTAGGGCTGCACATCGTGTGCTCCAGGCTACCATTAAACCCTAATCGCATGCACGCGCTTTCCTCGCAACAGCGACAAGTGGCAATGACGAGCGACAAGATTTGGTGTCGTGGAGGCCCATCCGTTGCCGCCACTTCTTGCATCGCGCGTTTCTGAAAAACTTGAAGAGATCGCTTGTCGTCCGGAAGCCATTGTGACTATGGTATAGCTGAAAGCCGTCTCGTGAGCCTCACACTTGATGAGGCCGTATGTGTGTTTAGAAAAACGCTCGACAATTTATAGTACGATTTACTGCACTCTGCTATGGGGGAGCTGTAAGCTGTCCTAGCACCAGGTAAGCCGTGCAAAAGAATTATACTCCATGACAAAAGTTGAAAACAATGCGCTCGCCGGCAGTCAGCCCTACATACATGGCCACATTACATACGCCACCTACAGTGCTGAATTGTCAAGCCATTATACTCTTTCAGATTTCTTGGAGTGTTTCGGCAATCTAACACTGAAGCTACAGCTCCTTGAGTGTTGCAACTTTATTTGTCCTTCACAAAAGCGACGTTCGAAAGGCCCATATTTCCGGCAACAAGGCTGCGCCCATGGTCCTCGCTTTGGTTACGATTTTCTATCAATGCTTGTTATATGTGTTTTCAAATACTTAACTGCTAAACCATTGCCCTCGGTATATTGCCGAGGCCTAAACTAAAGTTCATTCGAAACGAGGATGGTGACTGGGAAGTCGTGTTCGATCCTATCTGCTGATTGGAACGGATTATTCTGCTCTGGACAAGAGCGAGTGTAGATGATCAATTTCGCACCACGCGTACCGAACAAAGGAAGTTCACAAACAGTGCCCAGAGAGACGAAATGCTCTGAAAGATGTTCTGTTATTAAACATAAAAAAACTTTGAAGGACACTCTGTATATCTGAAAACTGTGGTCATTTGACTGACCATAACATGTTTATTTTTACACTTTGTTAGAATAGCGCCGAAACAGAATGTGTGCGTGTTGTCTTTCCTAGCGTAATCGAAGGTTGATAAGTTTCACATGACTTATAAAGAGCCGTGATGCGCACGCACGAGGAACAGTGCCGTCAGACGGCACACAGCTGGTCCGCTGTAGAAGTCCTGGAACTTGGAAGCTCCCGGAGTGACGTGCCACTAGTGGGCAGGCGCATGGCATCATGGAACATGGAAAGATAGCATGAAACGTAGCCTTCTTAATCAAGTGAGCCGATTAGAGGCTGCTGGGTTTCCTCGATCGGTCATTACGGTCATTGTTAAATCTCTTTTTCATAAGTTGAAACGTGGAACACGGGAAGCGATTGATCGCTACCCATCCCTCAAGGGTTAGACCACAAGTGGTGCCTTATTTCCATAAGCTATCGCACAATTTCAAGAAAGTCGCGGGCAGGCATGGTGTACCGATGGTGTTTTCGGCACCCGAGAAAATCAGGAAACTGAGCCAACGTCTATGTCATAGCAAAAAGCGTGGCTGCGAGAAGAAGCTTGAGCGACCCTTGGTTAAATGTTCCACGGGGGTCATGTACTCGATACCATTATCCTGCGGCAAGGTAAACATCGGTCAAACCGAAAGATGTATGAAAGGGCCACTCACCAGGTTTGACGAGTTTCAGCTGACAAGCGCAATGCGTAGACGAGGCGTTCATTATCACGTCTGCCAAAATTTGCAACGGTACGCGCCGCGGAAATGGGTCAAATTTCAAGATGAAAGCTGCTCCCCCTCCCCTCTGCCGCCGCACGCGTAGAGAATGAGGGCATGACGTAGACGTAAAAATGGCCCTACGTACACGGCAATGCAGTGACGTTGGTCCTCTACGTAGACGAGTCTGCTCTGACGTTGTCAACAGTATACCACGTGACATGGCAAAATTATTTAACACAACATGCATAGTTTATGTATTTGTTGCTTTAAGAGATTAATAAAACTTAAAATAAATAAGAAGTAATAAATAAGAAATAGAAGAAAGTAAGGATCAATGCGTAAGAGCCCCTTCATTATCTCTGTTTCCACGTGAATCCCAGTTTATTGGTTCTAGGTTGTGAAACAATAAACTCTTATGCCTTGATAGTGTAGGTCGTTGGCCTTCTTTGATGTTATTGCGCACATGTGTCCTATGTATATATTCAAGCCTTAGTGCTGTGAATAAATCAATTGGAAGTGAGTGTTGTGCGTGTTTGATGCCTGAATATGTCATGTGTTTACGCTCAAATCATTTTTTTTGAAATGTTATACCAACTAGCGCAGCAACAAGTTCTTTGAATCACGTGAGCATGCTTGCTAGCCCGTTCGCCCAGCTGTGCGTCAATCCGTGAATGCGTTCATCTGTTCATTCGTGTGTTTCTTTCTGTACATCTGCGACAGCTGAGCTTAGCCATTACTAATTCTTTTTTTAAGTTTTACCGCAAGACGCCGTCAGATGCGTGACTAGTCTGTCGTCGTTTCTCATGCGTTCGTATTCCCCAAGGAGGTTTAAAAAACGCTGGAGTCGAAGCTCCCGCAATGCCTTGCCAGCAATAGTGAAGCCAGCTTTTGCCCTCAAAAAAAATCTCAGAAACATTCTTTTTTCTGGTGGTGCCCACTCAAAAATCAAATGGCTTTCGTTGGTTAGTCAAAAGGTTACGTTAAGTTTAAAATAAAAGAATGTTGTTTCCGATGAAATAACCGTTAGAGATGATTATTGATGACTTATTATCCATCAAAGTTTACCATGAGTTTCAGGCTTACCGAGGCGAACTAGCAACACAAGGACGCGCTCTGATCTAGCCCGAGAAGTTTGCCACATTAAACTCGTTGAGCGTGTGAGGAAAACAATTCTCCTCAATCGCCGAACGCTAACCGCTCATCATGCCCCTAGTAAGATGGTTGCCGCAGCCGCCATTTTACGGTTGGCACGGCTTCACTCGTGGGCAAGAATTTCCACTCCGGCAAAGTTTCTTGGTATTCTCGCGCTTTGCTCAACGTGCAGATGCCATCCGCGTTCCAGCGCTGATAAAGCTAATTTATCCTCCCGCGTCTGGGGAAAACGTCATAGCCAGCACACTGCCGAAAGAGTAAGTATGAGATCGCTCACCACGAGTACGAGAGTAAAGCCTTCGCCTACCAATGTCGGCCTCTCGACCGACGATCTTGCGTCAAATGCGAGTGACGTTGTACAGACAAATTTGTTCTCACAGACTATGGATGTCAAGAACATTTGAAGAGAACAGGTGTGTTTAGATGAAAGGCTGAGCGATTTATAGAACGATCCACTCTACTGTGGGAAAGCTTTGAGCTCTTCTGGTATACGATAAACCATTGTGTGTGTTTAGAAAAGTGGTTAACAATTTTGAGTGCACTGATTGTTTAGAAAAAGTGAGTAATGATTTAGAGTAGTCGGTACTCCACTGTGGATGAGCTAAAAGCCGTCCCGTGGGCCTCACACTTCACGAGGCAGTATGTGTTTAGGAAAAAATGGTAACAATTCAGAATATTAGGTATACTATACTATGAGAGAGCTTAAGGCCGTCTTCTCATTTGTAGACGAAGATGAAAGTTGTACAGCAAGTGTTTAGAGAAATTAATTCTCATGATCAGTGGACATCATGTACAATCCAACAGAACATCGCGATGAAAGACCGCGTGCGGAATAGTTACTTCTAGGCAAAAGGTCAAAACAATGCACTCGCCGGCAGTCAACCCTTTATACATGGCCACATTACATGCGCCACCTACGCAGCAGAACTGTGAAGCAATTATACTGTTTCAGAATTTTTTTTTCGTGTTTCGGCAATCTATCACTGAAACTACAGCTTCTTGAGTGTTGAAATTTTATTCGCCCTTTATAATAACGACGTTCAAAATGAAGAGATTTGCCTATACACTTGCTGTATTAAACAGCAGCTGTGACCGAGTAAGTGGCGAGACGCTGTAAGTCATTTTGGAAGCACTGATTTTGTGGCGCGGGTGGCTGTATTGGTCGAGAAGCGGCTACTCTTCCGTTTGGCGTAGTGGTGCGAACACATCGACAGCGCACTCTGTATTTCCGGGCCACCTTGTTTCCACTCTCTTTACGGGCCCAAGATTCATCTCGCTCAGTTGATTCAATGCTTTACGTAGGGACGAGTGCACACTTTAGTTTGCTGGCATGTGCTCTTGCAAACATACAAATAAATGTGAGCAGTAAAATGTACAACCATATTTCTTTCACACTTTCGGCGTGTTAAGGAGGTGGCTACTTTAGTTGCACGCCGGAACCTGGTGCTATAAATGGAGGCCCAAACTTTGCCTCGGCAAGCAGCACATGTGTACACCATAAGTGTACTACGGCAAGAATTGTGTCACATTACAGTTGACAAGTGGGGTGCTGATATCCAAAAAAAATATACACGCAGGCTAATAAGTCTTTTTTTTTCGTGTGTTTGTCCAACTGCGATTGCTGATGGCTGTCTGTACTGGGTTACGTGATGTGCTTATGTCCTTTTTTTTTGTGAAACAAAATTCTACTTCGAATTTGGCGTACGACACCCTTAATATAGCTGTGTAAATATAGTAGCAATTGTTAATGTCTTCGCATAAAAACTTTCTCTTGTTGTACAAGTCAATATTTATTCACCATCGTACAATATAAGAACTGCTGGCATGTCTTCCCATCATACAGCTGTAATGTGCGGCTCGTTACAGAAGAGTGGACTTCTTTAATGAATGTGTTAGAATATACGAGCCACACAGAGGTACAAAAGTTAAGAATCTGCTGAAAACATTATACGCTCAGTGCCCCTTTATGTTGTTTTCTCACAACGCAAAATTGAAAAATATTTGCCTACGGCGCAATATAGGCACATTGAAATGTAGCCTAGCAGGCGAATGGTGGTATGCCAAATAAAGATAACGCAGAGGCGACAGGAACATTGTACAAAAACAGCGTAAACACCGTGACCGGACGCCTTGCTCGTGCTCCTTTGTGTTGTGTATTTGTTCTTTTGCACACCTACGTTTAAAGATGTTATATCAACTCGCTCAGCTGTCAGTCCTTGTGCAACATCAGCATAACTACTAGTACCTCCAAAGGGGCTTTCCCTAAATCTTTTGAAATCTAGGCCGTACAATGAATGCTCCTGTAAAAGACAGTATTTATTGGTAAAATATGGCGCATAACTAAGTATCACCCTGAGCGTGTCTTTATTATGCTTCTGGCCAGCCGTAGTTATTTAACTTGCGATAAGCAAGCAGTATAGTTTAGACAGTTTACAAAAAGGCATGTCAGAGGGTCTGTGAACGCGACCTCCGCAATATCGCTGTCGCCGTTGTCCTTCCCTTTCTCCAGGAAATTGCCTACTTGCAAATATTTTCCACGTTGCGAAATGAAATGAGCAAATGTGTTCGACCCGCGTAGCTGCTGTTGTGGATGTGCCATCAGCGCGGGCCAGCTCGTAGCTTGTGATTACTCGAAGTGAAAACAGGGAGTTAAAAACGGACACCAGCTCGGTCAATTCTGGCCGCGCAATTCCCGCATGCAAATTAGAGCGTTGCACGCGCTGCCTTCAATCAGCCATTTTCTTCCACCAGGCTAATGGGTTCTTCCATTGTGTCGACTCTGTGCTCGTGCCGCTGTCATTCTGTTTCTCCAACTTGGTTCCTTGCCTAATGGCTTTGGGAAAAGTGCCCAAGCACGCTCGAAGTTTCAGACTTGAGTCGTCGCCAATTCGTTTGCCTAGAAATGCCGTCCTGGCTGGGTGGCCATGCTGCAACGATGGCTCGACTTGACGTGTTCTCATTTGCATGTTTTGTAGATGATTAAGTGCTTCCGCATCAGCTCTCCAAACAGAACAATAGGATAAGTGAAGCGTTTAGTTCAAATAAAGAAAGAAATAAACAGATGTAACGCTAACTTCGCCATAAATTACCGGCCGAACCTTTTACTGTGCATTGTTGTGTCGAAAAAGCGATGCAGTGCCGCAATTGCAAAGACACTTGCGTGCAGATTTTGTCATTCGTCAAAAAGTTGTCATTCATTGAAAAGGATCAAACGGATTGAAGTGGCCCGCTTTTGGGTTTGGCCTCATTGGATGCACAAAACGAGGTAATATGAACAAGATTATGGATTCCCTTCTCAACCAAAAATTACTCGTAAGGCATGGTATGAATTACGATTGCTGAAACTTCAATGCTGCAAATGCATGTCCGCTCAGCAATGCGTTAGGCAACGACTGTTTCTTTTAGGCCAAATTCGGTATTGTATTTCGCATCGCTCTTAACAGAGCCTATGGAAATATGTCGAACATGTTTCAAGCCACTGACCGGACGCACGCATTGTGATTCGGCATGCTTTCAAAAACGCTCGAAAAATTCTAGACATCGAATGCATGCATCGTGTGTCATATTGTAATTTGATAAAAATCACGAGGAGCAGGTGAAAATTGACATTCAGGGAAAATAAAACCTCGAGTGAGTCAACTATTTTGCTCCTCAAACACAACCTTCTATTCCGACCCATACCACTGCTATTGGCGCCTACCTGAACACTACTCTGTTGTCAGTAGTATTTGCAGTGTAATCCGCCAATTTCTGGACTGTAGGACTAGAGAAATAATAAACTCTTTTGTGGAAGTATGTGACCCTACAACACGTTAGTTTTGTTTGACCATTTGTACAGTTCACGCACAACACAACGTGGAATAAAAATAATAGATTACATTTATTATGAATGCCAAACCAAAGATAATACACGAGTAGCTCCGCCTACCTCTCTTTCACTTTACAGAGAGAATAATACTGTAAAAATATCTAACTGGATCGGTGAAATAAACACGACACATAAATGTGTTTACATAAATGTGTCAACGCTTTAGAGCATATATGAACTCCACTATTGTAGGGCCAAAAGCTTCCCTTATTTGACGAAGAGAAGTCATTTTATATGTGCGTGAATTCAATAAAAAATTGGCAGATCCCACGTACAGTGGGATCGATGATATGCGAAGCATGAATGAGAAAAGTTAATATTTATATTTAAAATCAGGAGAACGTTACGAGGAGGAGGTAGATAATGCCGTACATGACTTCCATGTCATGATTATCAGGTTTAGATGTGTCGTTTACCTTCGTCACCTGATCACGTCACGTGATACCGAATTTAGCATAAGTGGAGCTAGCGAAACCACCGCCAGCACGGTATGAGCGTGGTATGTTGTCATGTTCTTACATGACACGCGTGACAGGATTATCATGTTTGTACCTGCAGTCGTATGTTTCGTCATCTATTGACGTCACGTAATCGGAAATTCGGTATATGTAAAGCTAGCAAAACGGCCGTGAGCGAATCATGATGGGCCCAATATATTCTAATGTAGCGTTGACGCGAGCACACGCTGGGCACAGCAACGCTACGTTAGCAATACGCGAGCACTTATGTCTGACGCCAAGCGCGTGCGGCGTCCTTCGGCGCAGCCCGACAACAGCTGGCACGAAATGCAACATGCTGTCGGATTTCGCGCCGATGCCATAGAGTAACATTACTCTATCCCGATGTGTTTGCGAGACAACACTGCGTCTCCCTCTTTTCGTGATGGAGGGACGCCGGACGCGCTGAAACGCACATGCGTCAAAGCAATGCAGCGCGGCGCGCGCCTGCGGGAATATGCCAGGACCAGCACCTAGCGTGGCAACACCGGCGTGCCGCGACGAAATGAAGGCCGGCGAGCATGCGTACCGCGTCACGTTGAAATGTATTGGCGCCTTGACTGTGGCATGTGGTCATGTTCACGCATGACACGCATCTAAAGATTATTATGTTTGCACAAGACACATACCTTCGTCATCTATTGGCGTCACGTAATACCAAATTTGGCATATGTGAAGCTAGCGAAACGGCCGCGAGCGCATCATGAGTGTGGCATGTAGTCATGTTGTTACATTACACGCATGTCGTGATTATCATGTTTGCATCAGTATAATACCTATGTCATCCATTCACGTCCCGTAATACCAAATGAAGTATAAGTGAAGCTAGCGATACGGCTGCCAGCGCATCATGAGCGTGGCATGTAGTCATGTTGTTACATGACACGCATCTCATGATTATCATGTTTGCACCAGTTACATACCTTCGTCATACATTCACGTACAGTAATACCAAATTTGGTACATGTGACACTAGCGAAACGGCCGCGAGCGCATCATGAGCGTGGCATGTAGTTAAGTTGTTACATGACACGCATGTCATAATTTTCATGTTAGGGTCTGTCACTTGTGTTTGCCATGCAATCATGTCATACCAAACCAGTTTCGCAACATGTCATGTGAACGAAACCACCGCAAGAGCTGCAGAAACATGAAATATAAATCATGATATTCATTACATACAAATCATGATTTTCATGTTATGATTAATTAAATATGTTCTTCATACAGTCATGTCATGGCATATCAAGTTTGGTATTGATACCATTATCGAAACTACCGGGAGAGCTAAAAGTCGTAGGCGGCTACATAGATAGATAGATAGATAGATAGATAGATAGATAGATAGATAGATAGATAGATAGATAGATAGATAGATAGATAGATAGATAGATAGATAGATAGATAGATAGATAGATAGATGCGCTCAAAGTCACTGAAGTTCGCTAAGAAACGCTTCGCATTTCAAAATATAGCCACGTCATGTTAGTCGCACCCATAACTCATACAGATAGAACATACCTCAACCAACTATTTATTTCACCATATAGTGGTATGACTAATTATCAGTACCCCTTTCGGCATTCACACCAAAATTTTGAATATTTTTCTAGCAACATAGACTACCTTTAGAATCATAGTTGAACTCAAATAGAGTTCATAGTGAATCATATCTGGCAGCCCTAGGACAAATACAAAGACGAAAAAATAATAGACATGTGCTACATTCACAACTAAATTTTTTTTTGAAGAAACACTACTTGCCCCGCCGCGGTGGTCTAGTGGCTAAGGTACTCGGCTGCTGACCCGCAGGGCGCGGGTTCAAATCCCGGCTGCGGCGGCTGCATTTCCGATGGAGGCGGAAATGTTGTAGGCCCGTGTGCTCAGATTTGGGTGCACGTTAAAGAACCCCAGGTGGTCTAAATTTCCGGAGTCCTCCACTACGGCGTCTCTCATAATCATATAGTGGTTTTGGGACGTTAAACCCCACATATCAATCAAGAAACACTACTTATACATCCACCGTCATCCTTATTATTGTCATCAAAGATGCCGCGTGAACATCAGGGTGATATCAGCTCGAAGACAGCCTCGTGAAAAAACATACACAGCACACAAGTATAGGGCAGATAAGAATAGTACAATCAGCACTATGATATGCACGTGTGCATGAGATAACTTCATTCTTTAGATGAAAGATAATCTAATTTTTTAGATCAAAGGTCTATAGATGCTTCACTGATTCATTTATATTTTAATCGGTTGATGTGAAAAGGTTCCATTAATTATCTTGTCGTTTGGTTACCATGGAAAGAAAGATTGAACGTGTCATTAAAAGCCCGTGTAAATCAAAGAAAAACACGTGTCCACCCTTATTGAATTTTAGTGCGTTCTGCTAAAACGTCTCACAATTAGAAGAGTAATTAAACTGTTCCGTCTGACATGGTGCCTATAAGAAAGCTTTCACAGTCTGTGTTTAGAGAGAAAAGATGGCCCACCAAAATTATCTAGTTTCGTTTCGTGGTCTTTCTTATTATCTGAGCCGACAAATGTGAGGTTTCCTATAGAATCTCTCACTTCTTTCATCGAGTTTGACGATGATTTATGACCACTGAGGCAATCTTAAAATGCTTTTTAAATGCGAAGAATTTCTTAGAGAACTTCAGCAACTTTGAGCATATCTATCTATCTATCTATCTATCTATCTATCTATCTATCTATCTATCTATCTATCTATCTATCTATCTATCTATCTATCTATCTATCTATCTATCTATCTATCTATCTATCTGTCTATCTATCTATCTATCTAGCTCGCTATCTATCTATCTATCTATCTATCTATCTATCTATCTATCTATCTATCTATCTATCTATCTATCTATCTATCTATCTATCTATCTATCTATCTACCCGCCTACAACATTTTGTTCTCCTGGCCATTTCAATAATGGTATCGATACAAAACTTGGTATGACATAACGTGACTGCAGGAAGAGCATATTTAAGTAATCATAACATCAAAATGATGACACGTACGTAGAATGTCATGATTTACATTTCATGGCCTTGTGGCTCTTGCGGAGGTTTCGTTCGCATGGCATGTTGCAAAACTGGTTTGGTATGGCGTGATTGCATGGCGAACACAAGCGACAGACCCTAACATGAAAATCTTTACATGCATGTCATGTAACAACATGACTACATGCCACGCTCATGATGGGCTCACGTCCGTTTCGCTAGCGTCACATATACCAAATTTGGTTTTACAGTACGTGAATGGTTGACCAAGGTATGTGACTGGTGCAAACATGATAATCCTCAGATTCGTCTTATGTAACAGCATGACTACATGCCACGCTCATGATGCGCTGGTGGCCGTTTTGCTAGCTTCACTTATACCGAATTTGGTATTACGGGACGTGAATGGATGACGAAAGTATGTACTGGTGCATACAAGATAAACATGAGATGCGTGTCATGTAACAACATGACTACATGCTACGCTTCTGGTGCGCTCGCGGCCGTTTCGCTAGCTTCACATGAACCAAACTCATTATTACGTGACGCGAACGGATGACATAGGTAAATGACACATACAAACATGATAATCACGACATGCATGCCATGTAACAACATGACTACATTTCACACGAATGATGTGCTGAAGGCCGTTTCGCTAGCTTCACATGTGCCAAATATTTTATTACGTGATGCCTATGGATGACGAAGGAATGTGACTGGTACAAACATGATAATCATGAGTTGCGCTTCTGTACGAGCATGACTACATGCCACAGTCTAGGCGCCAATACAATTCGACGTGACGCGGTGCGCGTGCTCACCGGCGTTCATTTCGTCGCGCCACGCCGGCGTTGCCACCTCATGCACTGGTCCTGCCATATACTCGCAGGTGCGCGTCGCGCTGCGTTGTTTTGACGCATGCGCGTTTCAGTGTGTCCGGCATCCCTTCGTCACGAAAAGAGGGAATCGCTGTGTTGACTGGGTAACGCATTGAGGCAATGTGCGGCATGTCGCATTTCGCGCTGGTTGCCGTCGGGCCGCGCCGACGGACGCTGGTTGCGCCTGGCGTCACATTATAGAGTGCTTGCGTTTTGCTAACGTAGCGTCGCTGTGCCCAGCGTGCGCGCGCGTAAACACTACGTTGGAATATATTGGGCTCTTCATGATGCCGTCGCAGCCGTTTTGCTATCTCCACATATACCAAACGTGATCAGCGTCAACCCGACACAGTCAGGACCCTCATAAATCTGTGAAGGGCTTTATGCGCACATCCTTCATATGTGCGCAGCCAACGGGGCTAACCTCCCTGTCCTTCCTCTTTCATTCCTCCTCCTCCTATACCAAATGTGGTGTTACGTGACGTCGATGGCGACGAAATATACGACCGCTGCAAACATGATAATCCTGACATTCGTGTCATATAAGGACGTGACAACATACCTCGCTCATAGCGTGCTCACAGCCGTTTTGCTAGCTCCTCATATACTAAATTTGGTATCACGTGATGTAAGTAGATGACGAAGGTAAACGACACATCTAAAGATGATAATCATGACACGGAAGTCATCTACGGCATCATTTACTTCCACCTTGTAACGTTCTGCAGATTTTAAAGTGACCTATCAACATTTCTCATTCGTGCTTTGCATATTATCGATTTCCATTGTACGTGGGATTTGCCAGTTTTTTTAGAATCTTTGTTTTACTTTCTTTTGTGACCCCTTTTCACTCCTAAATTGATTACTTTATTTACTTGCGTACCTTTTACTCACGCTGTTTGATCACCAAATCACATGTATTTGTTGATCCTAGACATTTACCTTTATTCTTAGGTTTGTTGGAAAAAAGCGTTCGACTGGGAAGGGGTTTTGTTTTGTTACTACATGAATTATTCACACAGTGACTTGCGTGTACCACTTTTCACACAAGCTGTCTCGGTTTTCGTTCATGTCTGTCGCTGAACGCTTGAGAATATATCGCGTGGGCATTTTGTACTCGGTATATAAAGAAATTAGACGAAGAACCAGCCGAATATAGAACGAGTGCCTAAACGTACACTTGCTCACGTGTGATACCCTTTTTGATCATTTTCTGGAGCACCAAACTCTCCTTGCTCTAAGAAGTGGTGGAAGTAGTATTAAATAAAGGACATTGAATGTAGTAAAATCAGCCAATGCTTGGCGAAAAACTGCGCAAATTGTGCAAATGTTACTTAAGCTGTGCTTTCGACTGAAACGAAAGTATGGAGTATACTTTGATTGCTGACACGTATTAGTGCATAGCCTGTGTTTTCTTCTTTCGAATTTGCTGCTGTCCTTAACCACCTTCATTTTTCGAAACCTCGTGCTGTTTTTTTAATTGTTTTTGTTTCCTCACACCTACAAGTACATAATGTAGCAACCATCAGTTGCATACATTTAATTATTTAAAGCAAGAAGTCGAGAACAATTTTCACTTTATATTGAAGCAGCAAGAACAGCACAGTCCCAGCAGTTGAAAAGTATATACCTTTAAGTAACTCAAAACTTCCTGAATGTGATGTGCTTACACATCATTCGAAAAGCCTCGAATTCCCTGAAAAAATCAACTCTTTGACAAAGGAGGCCTTAATATCATAGCAGTGACTGTTGACCTTCCAGCTGTGGTATGCATACCTATAGGCCCTAACTTGCCAAAACCCAAAGCGAAATAGCTCCTAGCAAGACATTACAGGAAATGTTGATTTCCTAATATGCCAACTGGTTAATGGTGAAGACAGCTTTGGCACGAGAACATTTCTGGTTTGGAGCCCCCATCAGCCTTATATCTCTATATGGGGTGTAGTCTTGTTAAAATGAGAGCGCATTTATTTTAGGCGATTCAAAAGAGAGAATTTTGATAACGTTGCGAAAATTAGGCTTATCCACGCAGTTTGTCCTCCATATCGTGTAGCGTTCTAAGCTGGGGAGATTCACTTCGAAAGTTCTGTAGCTGTGAAACCATCGAAGGCATTTTCGTAAATGCTACCACGACTAAGTTGCAGAGAATACTTTATTCTTTGTGCGACTGATTAAAAGAACCCGATGGCGCCAACAGCGCACATTGCGTTCTGCTGGTGGAAGCGTTGTTAGAAAACTTGAAAAAATATAGGGCAGATCCCACTAATAACCCGTAGGTGGTACCACTACCATGGGAATAGATATTATCCGAAGCATGCAGAAAAACGAGGACTGCAGTGTAATTTTTATTTAGCAAAATGTGACGAAATGGCGTAAAGATATGCTCAAATATTGTACGCACAGAGCTATGCTGAACAGTTACATATATTTTTATGTGGCAAGTTGATTACAGACGCGAAATGATTCAAACAACAAAAAGGGTAATAAAAACACCGGAAGCCGTAAGCTCATATGCAGCGCTTCTGCTTGTAAGGGTGATAGCCCTGGATAGCCCTACGTTGAACAAGTGGGTGTCGTTTAAGTACACTACTGACATACACTACTCACCTCGCGCCTGCTTTGTTCGAGTATATATGTGAATATAAAATGAAGAGCCAGCGCTTCAACCCCTATTGACCTTTCACCAACACAAAGCCTGCATATGGTCTTATTTCCAAAGCAGCTTCAAAACGTAACGTGGCTCTGTGGTATAGAGTACGTGATTACCACGCATAATGGTTTGATTGGATTCCTGATATTATTGGCAAAGTATTTTTGTGAACCTCTCCTGTTTTGGCAGTTTCTATCTATCTATCTATCTATCTATCTATCTATCTATCTATCTATCTATCTATCTATCTATCTATCTATCTATCTATCTATCTATCTATCTATCTATCTATCTATCTATCTATCTATCTATCTATCTATCTATCTATCTATCTATCTATCTATCTATCTATCTATCTATCTATCTATCTATCTATCTATGTAGCCGCCTACATTTAGGTGGTCTCGTGATGGCCTCCTTAGCTTGGGGTATAGACAAAAATTAGTGTAGGAGGGTGAGATCTTTTAACACACATGTATGGCTGGTGACCATGTCAATACCAAAAAAAAAAAACTAGTCGCGTACGTCGTAGAACCCGTTCCTTCGACATTTGTCGCGTATACCATTGTACAATTGGCCGCGGTTATCGAGTGTGTGCCACGGGTGAATGGCGGTTCATATTTACTGACGTACGGTAAGATGAGGTATTGCTAGTTTAAATGCAT
This sequence comes from Rhipicephalus microplus, assembly GCF_013339725.1. Lineage (NCBI taxonomy): Eukaryota > Metazoa > Arthropoda > Arachnida > Ixodida > Ixodidae > Rhipicephalus > Rhipicephalus microplus. Next base: position 99,426 of record NW_023611185.1, read on the forward strand.
GCGCGCTACGATAGCTGACATCAACTGCGTTGATCTAACGAAAGCTGAGAATAAGCATCCAGGTCCTAGCCAGAATTGAAACTAAGCATTCTGTGTGGCAATTAATTATTCTAAAACAGTGCCACACCAGGCCTCGAAACTGCTTTAGAAAAAGACGCTACGCAGGCCTAATGCTAGCGCAGCGTTCAATGTGCTTGCAGTGCTAGTTATCTGAACAAACGAACATTACGTATGTACACCTATGAGAGAGGCATCACGTCGGACTGACGTAATTAGGTGCCATCTACTGAAGTTTGTATACGTAGCATTACCATTTTCGTGAGCACAGATGCTTTACATCAGCTTACCGCATCTGGTGTAGGTAATATCCACGGTCTGTTGGTCATCATTACGTAACTGTGAACAACTGCTTATATAACCCATATGTGACTGGTTTACATATATCTCAGTGTATAACAAATGTACAAGTATTTAGCGTCATTTCGTAACAATTCACTCACAACTCACATCAATTGTTATGGTGCGTGGGATTGGCTAAAATCAATAATTTTTACAATCGCTGGATTAACGCTGCCAATTTCACTTTTATTTAACAATTTTTAATCAACCAACCCATGTCTCTTCTTTTGTCATTATCTCTAGTTCATGAGGGCGTTACATTAGTGCTTATATTGTACTTACACATATTATGAAAACAAATCTGTGACAAGGCCTCCTTTCGAAATGGTTGGGCTATGTGAAGCACAGTTTAATTATTTTCAAGATGTAAAGTTATTGCTTTGAACACGCCCAGTTATCCCCATACGATTATTCTATTTAACACAACATGTTTATAAATGTTTTGCTAATGCAGCGTGTAGTTTGAACTGCACCTAGAAACGCATTCATGCTAGCAGCAACCCCGATGCAGAAGTCGACGACCGCAACAAAGGCAACCTGAAAAGCATGCGAATACCTCATGCGATTTCAGTTGCTTTTACGCAAATGCAACGGGATAGCTCTAAAAGGGAGCTGCTTTCAGCGAGCGCTCTTTCATTGTCAACGCTTTACTTTATTTTTATATTTTTTTAACAAAAGTATCCAGGGACCCATGTTACACAAACAAAGCTCGACTCTCCAACGTACTTTTTTATTTCTTTCACCCCAACACTGGCTGGTTCCGTCATTCCTGTTTCTATGGTGAAGATCCGGAACAGATCCCCAGAGGGGCAGGGGTCACATATTGAAATTTTTACGGGTCACCTGAAAGCTACATGTCGCTAGGGAAGTCCGTCTGAACAATGAAGCCAACTGAACTTTTTATGGTGCTTGCTTTGCGTGTTGTTTTTGTGGATGTCTTTATTACTTTTGGCCACACGTTACCATCGATACACATTTTATCCCTTTCTGACGTTGCTCTCGTTATCTTGCCGCGCTGTCATAGCCACACTGTGTCTTGTGCTTGCTGTAAATATCACTTTAAACCTTATTGCTGCAAATATTCACATCAAATACTAATGCAAAGTCAAATTTTTATAAGAAAAAAATGACAGACTAGAATATATTGTGCTCGTTTTTTGTTAGTAAAAGCTCTAGTCAGAAATTTCAATCGATACCTGATTAGGACTTTCTACTTGCTACTTTATTCACCGTTATGACTGATTTCTCAATCTGCAGAGCTTTACCAATTTCTTGGTCATCCATATGTCGCTCTTAGAGAATAATTATTTTCTAAAAGCTGAGCGCTAGATTCTGCTCACGATCCTTCTTCTTCGTGTGTACCCTATACCATCGTATGCTCGACCCGACTCCTGTTTAGTTTTTGCACCTAAGCAAATTTTGTACATGAGCCTAATGGAAATACTTATATTAAAGAAAGCTTGATGTTTACGGCTACTGCCAATATTTCATGTATTCTCCTACCCTTCATCGATTTCCTGTCACTGGCATTGCTTAAGATTTTACAATGCATAACGAGGCTACGAAGGCCTACGTGACAGCACTGTTTAAGATGCTTTCCATGTTATATTTCACATTTATTTCTTGCACGCGAAATAAAACACATTCATTGCATTGGCCAGTGCACAAACACACAATATTCACAACTTATATTTAAATAGAATTTTTTTGTGCTTCTCTATCCCAAGTTACAGCGATTCAAAATTGTCGCACGTGCCAGGATGTTGCAGCTTCCTCAGAACTTGGTATTCGTCACACCACAGCAATGGCCTCATAATACATGCGCAGAAGCTGACATCAAAGCTGTCATCAAATTGTGCTTTCTCGGCTACAACTACCAAGAATTTCGACACCATAACCTAAAAAAAAAAGCGTCAAACGGATAGAAAAATGAACATTGAGAGATAAGTATTGCTGATAACTTCCTGCCTTTCGTTCCAAACTTTCACGTACATGTTGTAACTGTGAGGAAGCGACCAGGTCTCGAAAGGCTGCGGGGGTTATCGGATGCCTGCCTAATTAAAACTGCATGCACTAGCATAACCATTTGCATTAAGCAATGACGGGAAGAGTCTCACCACGTGAAGTAGTAAGCGGCCGATTTGGTGATCGTCTGCGATCATTAGCGTATGGCGCCACACGCATAAAATGCTCCCTTCCTTTCCCGATGCCGCACACACAGAATAGGGCCAGACTCGCAATAAGCATGTATTGAATCCTCCGCTAGGCTTAAACAATAGGTTATCGGCATTTCCAGATGATTCATCCATCCAGAAATGACCACCATAGTATTTATGACTCATGACTGCCCACTAGTTGGCAGCGTAAGGCCCATGTCTAGAAGAGCCAGTGCAGGGGCCAGTTAGTTGTACATAATGCAAGCTGTTCGCGCGCTACATTGAAGCAAAATCGAGAAAAACAGAAGGAAACAAGGCAACACGAATAACACGGGAAAGGGACAACATGTGCTGCTCCGTTTTGTTCTTTGTGAATTTCGCTGCATTGTGGCTCGCAAAGAGCTCAGCCCATGCCTAGGCTTAACAACGTGCCCACGGAAGCTCTAGCCGAGGCGACCATGGCGACGAAAAATTTGGAACAGATTCTACGAAAGTTTGACGCCCAGATCACACTACTGACAAAACCGATGATCCGCCACAGGACTCTCTTACACATGCCAAATATACATAGAGGCAAAACAAAACAAGCCTTCTTTCTCGCATAAACGCTCCATGTAACAACAACGTCTAGTTGCAATCTACTATGCCTACTTTACTTTGCCCTTGAATCTACCGAGTTATAAGTGCTAACCCTCTTGTACCACTTTTACTCAAAAGGACTGTGGGAAACGCCTCTAACGTTAGTGTAGAACTAAATAGACCTGTTGAGGATAGTGCTCCGGGTGCCCGCGCCCAATGGGGTTTCCGATGAATACTCCCACGCGTCAACGAGTGGGTGCATATATATAGAAAGTATAGAAAGTGTTCCTTCTAAGCTAAACCGGCTTTGAATGTAGGAATAATTGTGTCCTTCTTTTATTTTTGTCCCCGTTCAAGGTGCGTTACTTCACCGTACGGTACGTTCAATAACCCTCCGAAGGGCAGATGCCAGTGTCCACACAAGATATACCACACTCGTGAACCAACAGAGCTACAAGCCTTCGTTTGCTAGCACGTGAACTCACTCCTGCACGTTTTACTTAGCGGAATTCACCAACGCTCGTCTGCGCAGCTTGGATCTCAATTTTATTTCTGCCTTTCGTCACAAATAGCTCGAAGCTGAGGACACGCTTCTGTGCCACCTGTGGCTTGAAGTGACCTTCACAAATGACTGCTCATTATGCTTGCAACGACCAGCAATTAACATGTCTTGACGCATTGAAATCAGTACGCACAAGAACTTTCGATGCTATAGGCGGACTTAATAATCACTCTTCTTGAGAGTGAAGGGTTCTGGGACACTGGCAGAGTCTGCCCTCAGCGCAAAGTTTGTTCAAATATCGTAGCATTTCTTGCAGACAAAGCGGTGAGAGACATATTTTAAGAAGTGCGTATGACCTATTTTTCTTTTGTTCTTTTTTTGTACAACCTCATCTACCTATTTTTTATTCCGTTTACCGCTTCTCCCAGCACAGATTATTCAGCCGGGCAATAAATGGCTACCCCCTCCCTTCTTTCTCTTCTTTGTTCCGCCCTTAGCATCAGGGAGGAAGGGAGATTAAGAGAGCCAAGCTTGGTTAACCCCCTTTGTTCTTCTCATTTACTCTCTTTCTCTCTTGTTCTATTAATTATCACAGAAAGTCATTCGCTAGTAATGTGATGTAGAAACACTTTAAACACCTATTAGTGGTTGTTACTTGTTTCGGAGAACGAAAACTTGCGAGCTCCATATTTTACCTCAGCAGGTGTATGCATGCCGCTATTCTTTACTTAAAAGGTTGCCTTTCAGAAAAGGATTTAGAATCGTGGACGAACTTTCTAAGCAGAAGTTTTGGTAGGTTGTCTGAACATCCTTAAATTGCAAAGGTAAATAATTACATTATACTACTCTGGTGCACAACGTTTCAGTACCATCCTG